>PVIC010003532.1:0-68481 GCA_004025085.1 Thryonomys swinderianus | reverse complement strand
GCTGGCCCTGAGCTCACTATGGTGCCCAGGCAAGCCGCCGCGAACTCAGCAATCCTCCTGTCTCTGCCTCCCGAGTGCTGGGATGACAGGCGTGAGCCACCACGCCCAGCATTATATGTGGTAACCGGGGATCGAACTCAGGTCCTTACGCTTGCGAGGCAGGCGCCGGAACCACTGAGCTAACCCTCCGGCCCCTATAGTTTTTAGTTTTTTGAGAGAGAGTCTTGCTTTGTAGTTCAGGCTGGCCCTGAACTCACTATGTAGCCCAGGCTGGCCCTGAACTCATGGCAGTCCTCCTACCTCTGTCTCCCGAGTGCTGGGATCACAGGTATGAGCCACCATGCCCGTCTTTTTCTGAATCTTTTAAATGTTTCCCTTGTCACCATCAAAAGAGTAATGAAAAAGTAGTGATGATGCCAGATTTTTGAGACTGGTTGTGGGAAAAAAGTAGAGAAATATATGAGTATTTAGATGTGTATTTTATTTACACACACACACACTTTAATTCGCCTAGTTCAGCCAGAGACAATGTCTTGAGCTGGTAGTGTGATTATCAGTCATAAAGTCATCAAACAAAAATTTCCATTCCCTCCCCCCTTTGTTTTTCTCCTTTTCTTCTGTTTCTCTCTTACTCAGCTGAAATGGAGGAAACAGCTGAGACAGGCTAGAGTCTGGTTAGTTGAGGCAAAGTTATAATAAACCTAAGCAGAGCTGATTATGGATTAGACTAAGGCACTGACAGTGATGCTAGTAAAAGTAGTTGAATTTGAGAAATATTTAGATTGAAGTATAGATTCTGTTTCTTGGAGCTTCAAACATGTCTACATTATCAAAAGAATAACTGAAGAAAGGGCTGGAGATTTGGCTCAGTGGTTCTGGTGCCTGCCTCACAAGCACAAGGTCCTGAGTTCGATCCCCGGTAACCACATACAATGCTGGGCTTGGTGACTCACGCCCACCAGCAATCAATACCACATATCACAGTGCCAGGCGTGGTGGCTCATGCCTGTCATCCCAGCACTAGGGAGGCAGAGACAGGAGGATTTTTGAGTTCAAGGCTTGCCCAGGCTACATAGTGAACTCAGGGCCAGCCTGAACTACAAAATGAGACCCTGTCTCAAAAAAAAAAAAAAAAAAAGAATAACTGAGGAAAAAAAGAATAATCCATATATGATATAATTTATTTAGGAAAGATATATATAAAGTACATAAGACCTTGAAAATTAACTTCATAAAGATGTAGATTGATTTGTTCATAAGTTGTTTGAAATGGTAGTTACAAAGTACCTCTGTGTTAAGGGATGTCTGATCTAAGTAGGAAAGTATTGGCTGAATTTTGTATTTTGTTAAGATCAAATAAGAAATTCTAGTTTGTTTTGAAAACATTGCTAATAGATTTATCTTTGGACTAAATGGAAGAAAGAGAATTGGACTTACCTTCTCTTCAGAAACAGCTAAAAACAAAATATACAAAACAATTTCCAAAAAATACATATTAGGCAGGGAAGCTCAATGATTCCTGAGAAATAGAAAGCAAATGAACAAGAGCTGTGATTACTCCTAGCTTAGTGCTTTAGAAGAGTTCCATCTCTGGTGCCAGGAGAGGGAACTAAGAAGACCCTATTGCTCTGTCTGAATTGAAGAAACCAAACTGGAAATCCACAAGAGCCTGAATTGTTACAGTTTGGAAGCAAAAATAGTGAAGAGGGTTTCTTTCCCACACAGAGAAAATTCTGAAGATTTCCAAAGGGTTTCCTTTTAGTCTCTGAGTTCTGATGGATCACAGAATGTTAGGAGTTCATTCAAGGTGGGAAAAAAATTCTTCAGAAGGTCACAGAAATAATTCTCAGAGTTCATACAAGATGAAGAATAGTTTCTATTTCCACCAGCCAATATAGAAAGCTTCGTAGTTTATGAAGCATGAAGCAGGGCAATAAGGAAGGCATTTGCCTCAGTAGTGGGACTAAATTAGCCCTAAGATAAATGCTTTTCTCATCACTTCTACAAAATTTGAAAGGATCAAACTAAATTTTTTTTTTTTTGAGACAGGGTCTTGCTTTATATTCAGGCTGGCCCCAAGCTCACTATGTAGCCCAGGCAAGGCTCGAACTCAGCAATCCAACTGCCTCTGCCTCTGCCTCTGCCTCCTGAGTGCTGGGATTACAGGCATGAGCCACCACACCCAGGACTGTGGTGTGTGGTACTGATTGCTGATGGGCACGAGTCACCATGCCCTATATAGTTGTATGTGATTACTGGGGATCAACTCAGGACCTTGCGCTTGCTAGACAGGCACTGGAACCACTGAGCTAAATTTCTGGGCCAGATCAAACTAATTTTTAAGCAGCATAACTACAATGTAGAAAAAAGACCAAATATATTTATACAGTACCAGGCTGGGAGCATGATGGTGCACCCCTGTAATTCTAGCACTGAGGAGATGGAGGCAGGAGGATCCTCATAAGTTTGAAGCCAGTCTGGTACATAGTGAGTTCAAGGCCAGCCTGAACCACATCATGAGACTTGTCTCAAAAGAAAACAAAAAGAAGAAAAAAGGGAATATAGCACCTAAGGAGATCAAAGTCATATTTATTATTCTGTCAGATTAAGAGATGGACAAAGAGGTAGAAAATTACCCCCCCCAAGATGTAGTTAGTCAAAATTGTCATGGTGGCAGGAAGGAGCCTAGCAGTAACTCTCCCAGGATGTGCACCCAGTGATCTGCCATTTCCCATCAGACTCTGTCTTCCACCACCACACTCAGCTGCTAATCTTACCAGTATGTATAGGATCACTGTAGTCCACTGCCTTTCTAAAAGTACACCTGTGAGTGCATGCTGGCTTTGGGGAACATTCTTGATCTAAACCGTAACACCTGATATGTGTGTGTTTGGAAGCTCCAGGGAGGAGCAAGTAGAATGTAAAGAAAGAAATATTCTGAGAAATAGTGGACATGTATTTTCCATATTTGAAGAAACTAAATCCACAAGTCAAAGGAGCCCAGTGAACCATTAGCACAAGAAACACAAAGAAAACCATAAGCAAGCCACATCAAAGAAACAAACCTAAGGAAAAAAAGACCCAGTTTTGACCAAAGATAAAGATAGCAGATATTGCATTAGAAATACTACAAACCTGTATGAAGCTAAAAAGTAACCTACTTTCAAATGACAAAAGTAGGTTGAAAGTTATACCAAGCTAGTAAAAAGATGTATCTTTAGTTCACATAACTATATTTATCAGACATACTAGATTTCAAGGGAAAATACGTTACTGGGGATAGTTACTTCTGTGTCAAAGGGGACAGTTTATCAAGAAGATGGGTATTCCATTTTTAAATGTTTGTGCAGCTAATAATAGAAGTTTAAAATTCATGAGACCAAAAGCCTGATAGAATTGCAAGGAGAAATAGGGATTTCAGCATTTCTTTCAATAGGAGGGAAAGACAGAAAATCAGTAAGAGGACAGGTAAGGAATTACTCTAAAAACCAGTTTGTCCTAATTAACACTGTGTAAAGCATTGTGTCCAGCAGAAGCCAAATGTATGTTTATTTCAGGTGCACATAAAGAGCACTGACAAAGACAGACTAATTCTAGACCATGAAACAATCTCAATAAATTTAAAAGAATTCAGATCAAACAAATATATTTCTCTGACCACAATGGAATTAAATTAGAAATAATTAACACAAAGATTTTTGGAATCTTCACATATTTAGAAGATGAGTACACACTTTTAAATCACTCAGAAATAAAAAAAATCTAAAGAGAAGTATTTTGAACTGGATAAAAATAAAAATATCAGAAGTTAAGGGCTACCACTAAGTTATCACAAGAAAGTTTATATAGTACCAAATATCTATATAAGAAACAAAGATTCCCAAACCTATGCCCTTAGTTTTCTTAAGAACAAGTAAAGAGTAGAGCAAATTAAACCCAAAGGAGCCATGGGCGGGGGATCAAAGTGGAATACAGTAGAGCATTAAACAGAAAAAATGGAGTTAAAATTGGTAAAACCAGAACTAGTGCTTTGAGAATATTTGTGAAATTGAGAGATTTCTAGCCAGATTGACTAGGAAAAATGGTCAAAACCAGAAATTGCTGATAGCAGGAATGAAATAGGAAATATCATTAGATTCTACAGATATTATAAGGCTATTAAAATAATGTTATGAACTATATTATGGCCATACACAGGAGATGAAATGAAGGAATCTTTGAAAGACACAAACTACCGAAGTACATTCAAGAAGTAATGGTCAACTTGATTAAGTCCATTTAAAAAATTGAATTTTTAATTAAATGCCTTTCCACAAGAAAGCCCAGATGACTTCCCTCATGAATTCTACCTAAGACCTCAGAAAGAAATTAGTCCAAACTCAACACAGACTTAAAAACAAGACGTATAAGGATGGGGTACTTCTCAGCTTATTCTATTACTATGATATTAAAACCAGATAAAGAAAACTACATACTAGTAACCGTTTGTATGTAATCGTAGAAATTCTCAACAAATTTTTAGTAATTAAAGATTTTAGCAGATCAAATTAATACATCATGAAGTGGAACTTGTCTCTAATTTAAAGTTGGTTCAGTATTTTAAGATATATTACCCAGCAAAATCAGTATGACTGTCTCAGCAGAGAGAAAGTATCAGACAGAATCACCATCTATTCTTGATAAAAACCTTCAGCAAACTAAGAATACAAACAAGCATTTCTACCATAATAAAGTACATCTAAGAAAAAAACATGGCTAATGTTCTTAATGGTGGAAAATGAAATGTTTTCCCCTAAAGATCAGAGGTAAGCCTATTATTCTGCTTCAGTTTAGTATACTATTATATGTGGTAGTGCATTAGGGCACAAGGAAGGAAAAAGTGACAGATTAGAAAAAGCAATAAATGAATTTTCTTTTTTCAGGGCCATAATCGTGTATGTAACATGATATAAAATGAGTATATACAAGTCAGTTTTAATTATATAATATAGTAGTCTGAATGGTAGTCTCCCAAAAGATGAATTCATACTGTAATCTCTGCAGCCTGTGAACTTTACCTTAGTTGAAAAAGGGTGTTGGGAATGCAACTAATGATCTTAAGATCATTCACCCTGACTCATCAAATGAGCCAGATCCAATGATAATTGCCCCTCTTAAGAGTAAGGCAGATCCCAGTGTAGATGGCACATGCCTATAATCTCAGCATTCTTGGAGGCTGAGGCAGGAGGGTTGCAAGTCCAAACCTAGGCTTTCCTGTGATTAAAAAACCTTGAACAATTTTTATGAGAGTTAGTATGTTTCTCAGTCATTCATTCCATCACTGTGAGACAACTTTATTTTTCATAGACCTTTTGTTGTTTTTTGCAACAAAATATTACATAATTAGCTTGTATTCTTTTTTCATTCCATATGAATTTCTTCCTGTCTTTGTACCTAGTTACAAATGTTAGTGACTTCACCTTTATTGCAGTGTTTATTAATCCCTTAATTTATAAGTATCTTACTGAAGTCTTAGTGCTAAATACTAAATTTAATTGAAAAAACTAGTTTATATGGGATAACATAAAAGCATAAAATTGTATTAGACCTCAATTAAAAACCTCACTGAAAAATGATTCCATTCTAAAAGTAATCTCTTGGCCATTTTATTTGTCAGTTGGATTGCGTGGGATGTTTGGAGTAAAATGTTCTTTCATTTATGATATAACAATGATAAATGGTTATGTTTATATCTAGAGAATACTGTCCAAATGTTATGAAATAGTATGTTGTTTTGGAAAACACTAAATAAGAAGCACTTGGTGGTTCTATTATGCAAAAAGTACAGAGTAAATTTATGTAGAAATTTAGTTATATTTATCAAAAAATTCTCAAAATGAACATCTGCTTTTGAATAAATGCCTATTTTTTATAAACGAGCATTTATCACTATTTAAGACAGGAATATAAATTAGGATTTAAGATTATGAATAAGCATTAGTGGTCATGCATATTTCATAAATAATTTGATCTCATAGATATTTAGGTAGTTTGAAAGTTATTCATTTATTTATTTTGTGGTGCTGGGGATAGAGTCTGGGACCTACTGGTCTACATTCCTACCACAGTAAGGGATTATTTCAATAATAAGGCAGATCTGCAATCTCAGCACGTTAGGAAGCTGAGACAGGTGGATCATAAGTCCAAGCCCAGTCTGGGCAATTTAATGACTTAGCGAGACCATGTCTAAAAAAAAAAAAAAGGAAAAAAGCTGAGGATATAGCTCAGTTTGTAGGCTCTAGGTCAGTGATGGAGAACCTTTTAGAGACAAGTCCCCAGACTTCTACCTAGAACCCATTTACTTATCACAAAGTGCCAATGCTGCAGTAAAATCTGAGTACGGAGGTTTTTAGCATACATTATAGCATACATTCTCATCTTAAAAGAAAAACAACATGTGTGCTGTAGGTTTCCCACCACTGCCCTACATTAAATCCCTAGTAACTCCACCCCCCAAAAAAAGAGAATTTCAAAATAATTTGAGAAACTCAATTTGAAAATCAGATAATCTGTTCACTGTAACTGTAGGATGTATCTGAAGAGGTAATACTTTCAGGGATATACTAAAAATGTCATGTGTATCTGATTTTCCTGTATAGTTGTTTTTCCTATTGATTCTATAATCTTTGAAATCTCATCATTCCTAGGCATTTTTGGAAACTGACTGAGATACTAAGTTATCTTGACCTTTATCTTCCAAGACAGATTTAGGGTTAATGGGTATATAACTAGTTGTGATGTACTTCTCATGCCAATTGTTCCTTTATAACCAGGAGTGCTGGATCAGTAAAATGAGTCACTTCTTTTGTGTCCTAGAAATTAATTGGCTGTTCGTTTAAACAACATGCCATTAGTTTTGAAAACTTTATAATTGGAATGATGCTTTGAAAAGAACTATGTGATTGGATGGAATATATTTCCCTTTGGAAAATATATTCCATCTTTGGCTTGATTTTCTTTTTCAGAGTTTCGTGTCTTAGATGTGGCACTAAGAGAGCTTCATTCTATATTTTCAGGGTATTTTAATTGAGCCCAGATTAAGTATTTCTTCTGTATCTTATCACTGTATTAAACTTGGTTAAAACAGTTTAGCTGGCTCATAATTGAAAATATTATTTGCTTAAGAATTGACAAGTAATAACCCTGTTGACTTGTTAGCATCCAAGTATTTTAACTCTGACAGTTTAAAATGTTTTAGAGGAGATTATTCTTCATTATGTAGTATTTAGTCCATTTTAAAATTGTCTAACTTCTCTGGAAATTAACACAAAAACAGACTTTATGAATTTGGTATATGATCTCCTAATGGTCTAATAGTTCTTAAAGCTAGACGTGCAATACCACTTGAATGTAAATAAGCTGTGTTTTACTACCACTGTGAAAACTGTTTTCATGTAGTAAAATATTTAAAGCATAACAAATCACATGTGATATTGCATAGACATTGGTGACTCATTTATATTTATTTTTTTCTATCTTGATTACTCCCAGATGTTTGCCTTTGTTTTAAGTGTTTAATCTTGTCTTTCCTATGTTACTTAAAATCATGGCATCATTTTGGGGAAGTATTTTTGTTCACAAAACAAGACGTTGGTTAAAAAGAAAATCAAGAGAGTGGTTAACTTTGGAGGAAAGGTTGTTTTACTTTCATCATTGTAGAAGTGGTTTAAAGCTACTAAATCTGAAACTTGTTGCTCAGTTTTGAGGTAGTTTCAACCTCCCAGTTCTCTTACATGTCTTAGGTTGGTTTGGTAATAATCCATGCTTAAAAAATAAAGGCAAATTTTATATGTCACCAAGGTTTAAATTATGCAAGTGAAAGATTAAAATTCTGAAATTTGATTATCATTTTTTCAAGAAATTTAAGTATATTGTACCAACATATAGAAACTAAAAGTTTTCAGTAAATTTTTACTCTGTAAATAAAACATGGAGTATCGACTAGTAGATTCAATGTCTTTTGAGGACCTAAAGTATGTTAACTTACTATATTTGATTTTCAAATAGACACCAAATCCTACTGCAAGCGAATTTATTCCTAAAGGAGGATCAACCTCCAGGCTGAGTAACGTGTCCCAGTCAAATATGTCTGCCTTCTCTCAAGTTTTCTCTCACCCATCCATGGGAAGTCCTGCTACTGCTGGATTAGCACCAGGTAAGTTGAGTAACTATTTCCAGTGAGTTCCAGCTAGCAGATTTGTCAGCACCATTATTTATTAGAACTGAAATTGTGTACTTGAATGATTCACTTTTGAACACATTGAGATTTATGCTCTAGTTTTTGGTACCATAAGCCAAATGTGCAGTTAAGGATTTTGGGGCAAAATTAAAATGTGAACAAAATACATGTAGGATTTGTTAAAAATCAAAATAAAGTTAGAGGAGCAAATGATTGTTCAGAAGAAATACCTGTCTATAGCTTGATACTTCCTTATTTTTAAAGTCAGTAATGTTATTTTACTCAAAAGTTTTTGTAAAGGGGCTAGAGATTTAGCTCAGTGGCACCATGCCTGCCTTACAAGGTCTTGAGTTCTATCCCTAGTACTACATATACACATACACACCCACAATTGTAAAGGTGCCAGAAATAGAGGGAATACTGATGTATATGTGACTCAAACCCCTCCATTTTTTCTTTATTTTAACAAATTTGTATCATTCTAAGTACATCTATAAGATGTAGTACCATTCAGATCTTTTTTTTTTTTTGAGACAGGGTCTCGCTTTGTAGTTCAGGCTGGCCCTGAGCTCACTATGTACCCAGGCAAGCCTTGAACTCAGCAATCCTCCTGCCTCTGCCTCCTGAGTGCTGGGATTCAGGCGTGAGCCACCATGCCTGGCACTGGTATGTGGTATTGATTGCTGGTGGGCGTGAGTCACCACACCCAGCATTGTATGTAGTTACCTGGGATCAAACTCAGGACCTTGTGCTTGTGAGGCAGGCACTGGAACCACTGAGCTAAATCTCTGGCCCCCCATTCAGATTTTTTATTATAAATGTTACAGTAGTAATTTAAATTGGATGAAGTAGTATAAACAGTAGTAAGAAAGTTTATTGCATCAGGGATCACTGTAATAGGGAAAATTACTTTTCAATCATTTTCTTCCAGTTATTCCCTAATGGCAGAAGAATGCGCACAAAGATTTATACTTCAGGTTCTGAGGTGCAGTCCATGGTGACCCTTTGAGAGAACTAAGGCTTTATTAAAGTCTTTTCTTTTTTTCTTAATGAGTTAGGCAAAATTTGTATCTTTTCTGTAACAGACATTAATTTTAATATAAAGCTATTAAAATATCTTATATAATTTATAGCATCCATCTCCACTGCTCTGTTTTGTTTGGAAAATAAGATAGGGATAATCATATTGAATTCATAGAAAGTATTAATTAGGCAGTGATTCTGTAAAATGTTTGAACTGCACACATAGATTACGTTTCTAGAACTTGTACTAGAAAGTCATTACTTGGTCTTGGGCAATCCAAAAACCAGAAGTAAAACACAATATGCACACCCTAAAACAAAATCAAAATACTGTAAAATGAAATATGCACACCCTAAAATAAAACCAAAATATTTTTCTAGATCATCCTAGAATTTTTCCTGCTGCTAGGGCTTAATCTAGTAAGGTTTTGTTACTGATGCTAATCAAGAAGTATGAGAGAAAAAAATGATGATGGAACAGAGCATCTGTTTTAGCATATAAAGTATCATGGATAACTCAGCACTTGAATAATTCAGCCTTGTGTTCCCAAGCATTTCATCAGTGTCTCCTTTCCTTCCCATTTCTTTCTTGCTGTCTCTGCTGTGTTCTCTCTTTTCTAATCCATCTCCTCCAATTTGTCCTGTTACCATTTCTTCTATCATGATTCTTTTCAGCTTCAGTTAGACTTGTAAACTTTCCCTTGTTCCTTAGAGAGTAGTGTCAGAATTAAATATCCTTGGTGGCATAGAAATCTCATATAGTACATTACTATGATACTGCTCTCATTCAGGTATGTTCACTTCGTCTACAGGTCAGCCATACATCTCTAATTTCTTGAAGAGACATTCTAGACTTCTGAATAGTATTTATTATTGTATATGTTTGTAAAGCATCTAAATTAATGGGGTAGAAATATTAATGACAGACTGTTGGCTTTCTTAAGTACTTCGTATCAGAAGTAAATATTTTGTTCATATATTTGATCAGACTGTTTGAGGCTTGCCTTTTTTTTTTTTTTTTTTGAGACAGGGTCTTGCTTTGTAGTTCAGGCTGGCCCTGAGCTCACTATGTAGCCCAGGCAAACCTTGAACTCAGCAATCCTGCTGTCTTTGCCTCCCAAGTGCTGGGATTACAGGCATGAGCCACCACGCCTGGCAGGTTTGCCATTTTTTAAAAAAAGTTGTACTAGGTATGAAAGCCAGATTCTAAACATGTGCACTATTGCTGACCTACACCCTCAGCCTCCCCAACCCAAATCCTTTTTAAATAATGAGAAGTTGAAAATACTAAAAGGAACTTTAGATTTTGAGAACATTTAAAATTTTCTGTCAATAATTGTAGTATTTGTTTAAGCTTTTCAGTAAGTATTAATTTGTTTGTATGTTCCTCCAGTTACTCTCATGGGCATCACAATTTAAATGTAGGGTGAAATCATGTAATTTTAAAATTTAATTAGCTGAGAAATTATTCTTCTAGAGAAGCCTAACTTTAAAATGATTATATTTTTCTATTTATTTATATATCAGAGATTGAACTCATGATCTTGTGGTTGTGAGGGAGGCACTGGAACCACTGAGCTAAATCCCCAACCCTTACACTTCCAATTTATGACCACAGTAATTCCTGTCTGGAAATATTAAAAATAGATCAGTGTAGTATATTAAATGTACTCTTCAGTTCTTTATGACTGTTACTCCAGAAGTATTCAGATAATCAACTAAGCTAAAATTTTTCTAAAAGTACTAGAACGACTTCATACTTTTTCACTTTTAGTTAATGGCTTAACGCTCAGAAGATGAACAAAGAAAAAAAGATTAAGTCTGCCTTCAGAAAACCACTTTACTCCTTCATCATTTTCCATAATTTATACATTTCTATTTTAAGTTATAGGATATATAAGATTATGGTGTTTATCTTTAATCCATCTTGTCTATTGTAGATGTAATCTGTTGATAATTTTCACTCATAAATTTTTATTTTTATTTTTTATTATTCTCTAAACTGTTGCCCTTGAAAGTATGTCAACTTACTATTTTTTATTTGTTTGTTTTTTGAGACAGGGTCTTGCTTTATAGTTCAGACTGGCCCTGAACTCACTATGTATCCTCGAACTCGCGGTGATCCTCCTGGCTCTGCCTAAGTGTGGGATTACAGGCATGAGCCACTACACCTCCACACCTGCCAATTTACTATTTTCCTCAAAAGAAAAAAAGTCCTTTACTTCTTAGGCACTTACGTAAACCAATGTAATTTTCTTTATATATGGAAAGCTATATAAATATATATTTTAATAAAATATGTGAACAAAATTGAGCTGTCATTAAGATTTCTATACATTACAAAGAACTAAAGGTAATACCTGGTAAAATGTGACTCAGTGAATTACATTTCTTTTTTAAAATTTGTTTTGATCACTTAGAGAATATAAATCATGTTTTTATTTTTATAAACTCCAAAGCAAGAATAAAATATAGAAATCTATTTGAATGTAATAGCTAAGTTGATTTGCCAGATATGAAAATTATATGTTATATTGTTTCTATTGAGTTATACATGTAATGATCTTATTTTAATTTAAAGAATCAAGGATTTCTGGACTTAGTGTTTTTGTGTACATTTAATATGTGAACAATAGCTACATTCCTAAGTAGTTGTAAGAATAAGACATCCTGTTATAGTTGAGGTTCATTGTCTTTGAGAACACAATTATATGGACAGTTTTTATTTGTGAATATGCATTTTTCTCTAGTCAGTTTTTATTACCATCTTACAGGTTCATAGCATTTCAAAAATTAATTTTCCAAGTTTGCTATAATAAAAATACTATTATATTAAATCTAAAGCTGTATCTTCATAATAGCACTTTAATAGCAAAATATTTTGGGTAGATTTTTAGCAATTAAATTACAACTGCACTAAGCATGTAAAATAATAGTTTGTACTTTAAACTTTTGCACCATAGAAGATTAATCATGGAAAGTAATAACTGATCATTCTTTTTCACCAGAATTTTTTAGTGTTCTTTGAGAATAGACTTTGTAAATAAAGTCTTTACTTTAGTTGCCTGTTTTGATTAACTTTTAGTAACAAATTGGTGGTACATTGCTTTCTTTAAAGTGATTTTAAGAGTGGTAGCAGCCAACACAGCATAAATTTCTGGTTAATATTCTCATACATCTTGTGGTTTCATACAGCAGCTTAGAATCATGCTTGCTCTGGTTAATTGTGTGTGGATTTTTGGGAAGAAAAAAACGATTTTTTTTTTTTACTTTGAAAATGTTACATTTACATACAAATGAGAAAAAGAACAATAATGACTTTGACAATTTCAAGTATCTAATATTTCAAAATGAGGATAGTGTAGGTTTTTGGATCATTTGATATTTTTTAGTGTAAGCAATAGTAAATTTCACATTGATTTGGAGAAAAGAATGATTTATTATATTGAATGTAGCATTAAGAGTAGTGTTCATAATTTTTTATTATGTTTTTATTTTTACTCTTCTGGCAGTTGAACATATGAACATGGCTTTGTACATGTGAAGCAGGTTTTTTTTCCAACAAGTAACATCCCCAGCCCTTGTAACTTTTTTGTGGAAAAGAAAAACTAAAGAAAATACTTACATTGTTAGATCTAATTTATTGAGCTATTGAGCAATTACTATATTGTCCTGGGGTTGATGGTGCAAAATTGATGGCAAAAATTGGCCAGTACCATCTCTTTAATTTTTATCTTGGGAAAGTGGAAAGGCCTGGAAGGAATAGAAGGTAAAGAAATGGGAGAAGTGGGCCAGTGATTTAGTTCAGGGGTTCCCCCATCTGCCTTGCAAGCTCAAGGTCTGAAGTTTGATTTCTGGTAACCACGTACCAAAATGCCAGGCCTGGTGATGACTCATGTCCATAAACCCAGCAATCAGTACCATACACCACAGTGCTGGTCATAGGCCTGTAATCCCAGCACCCAGGAGGCAGAAGCAGGAGGATTGCTTTGAGTTGAGGCTAGGCTGGACTACGTAGTGAACTCAGGGCCAGCCTGACTACAAAGTGAGACCCTGTCTCAAAAAATAAAAAGGGAGAAATATTTAATCATTCTTGTTCAGGAGCATTACAACATTTTATAAATGCATATATTAAGAATAATTATTGTAATGTTGATGGACTTGGGTAAGATGTTCAGCTTTAATGTTCTGTGCTAAAAACAATAAAAATCTGTGATTCATTAGCTGTATGGCATTTTGTATTAGATGAGAAAATGGAGTTTTAGTCCATTGAGATTGTGTAGTGTTGATGTAGGCAGTACTCCCACAGAGCTTACTGATCTAGATGGGAATGTTGAGGTTTTGTAGTACCAGTCTGTGAAGTGGCATTCTGGATTAATTTTGATTTAGCCACTGCTTAGTCATGTACAGTAATAAGGAATTCATTAGCTAACTGTGGCAGCCCAGTGTACATCCTATTGGAAAGAAAATGAAAATTCTGTGTTATGCTGAGCTGAACTGTTCATTCCCTCTTCCATCCACTAGTCCTAGCTCTTTTTGTTGAAAGGAATAAATCAAAATATTTTCTATATGAGGACCCATTAAGTTATTTTCTTTTATAGGCTCATTTTATGTTTGAGTGACCATAAAATTTGTAACAGTGCCAGGCATGGTGGCTCACGCCTGTAATCCCAGCACTCAGGAGGCAGAGACAGGAGGATTGCTGAGTTTGAGGCTTGCCTGGGCTACATAGTGAGCTCAGAGCCAGCCTGAACTACAAAGCGAGACCCTGTCTCAAAAAAAAAATTTGTAACAGTGAATGAATGGAGACGATAAAGCAAACTGTGGTAAATATTAATAAATTACATAGTCAAGGAAATTATGAACTTTTATAAGCTTTAAGGATGAGAATAATAGTATGGATTAAATTAAACCCATGAATATATCTATTTAGCTGTGTTATTGCTCTAATATACAGCTGAGTATATCATTAAGAAAGTAAGAAACTAGGATAAATCTGGTTTTGCAGAATGTCTAAACTTATATTTATAGTTCTGTTGTGGATTTTAGCCTCTGTCCTACTCTAGCTAGGAACAAAAGCTTTATAAGCTGTCATCTAAATTATGTGTTGTTTATTAAGTAGTATAATACTTCATTCTAAAACTACGTAATGTAGTTCTTAAATATCAGGATATAATGCCTTTAAAAATTTTTTTTCGGGCCAGGGGGTTAGCTCAGTGGTTCTGGCGCCTGCCTCGCAAGTGCAAGGTCCTGAGTTTGATTCTTGGTAACCACATACAATGCTGGGCGTGGAGACTCATGCCCACCAACAATCAATACTGCATACCACAGTGCCGGGTATGGTGGCTCACGCCTGTAATCCCAGCACTCAGGAGGCAGAGACAGGAGGATTGCGGATTTTGAAGTTTGCCTGGGCTACCTAGTGAGCTCAGGGCAAGCCTGAACTACAAAGTGAGACCCTGTCTAAAAATAAATAAATAAATAAAATTTTTTTTCTTTGACAGGGTCTTGCTATGTAGTTCAGGGTGGCCTTGAATTCACACAGTGAATTCAGCTTCCTGAATGTTGGGGTTACAGGCATGTGCCATTGTACTGGGCAGATAACCGTTAAAAACCCCTTTCTTGTCATTGTTTTTTAAGAGTCTGCTGTTACATGAATTCTATGGGATAATTCTACCGCAAATTTATTTTGATATTTTAATCTAAACTGATTTCTCCAAATTATTTTTATACTTACTATTAATAGAAGTAGTTTAGCATAAAAATGTTCTTGTAATTGCTTTAGATTTTAATCTAAATTTGTAAGGCATACTACAAATTCTTTTAGAAGGGACCATGCCATTTCTCATCATTATAGATTTAAGCATAAGTGGTCTTTAGTCATTTAGTAAAGCTTCATTCTTGGGAAATAATTTTTTAATTGGTGGATATTTATTAGGTACAGTGAGTTTTAATTCAGTAAATATCTTTGAACAACTTTTAAAAACTGTAAATTCTCAAATATGTAGATGAAAAATAACTAAAGAGGAACTAAAATATACCTGTTAGAAATTTAACAGCATCAAAATTAGAATCCTTGTATGTTAGAGGTACCAAAATAGTCTTAAAATCAGTTTTAAAGATTTGTAAGTATTACTTTTAAATTGCATGTTTCCGGGTTTTTTTTAAAACTACTTTGTTTTTCAGATGTATTCACCAGAAATACTCAAGGTTCTCTAGTTTGAGGAGTGTTTTCCACATTAAAAAAAATAGATTTGAAAAACTACTTTTCTCTACAATCAGGGATCCCCAATTTTTTTTTTCTTTGAAGAGGAGCTTTTCATTGTGTGGTAATGTTGAGCTCATCCTAGAAAGGGCTGCTTTGTGTGTGCATGTATATGGTTGTGATGTCCCAGGCAGGGCTACTAATGGTAGAATGTTAGGATTGTAACCAAGTTGAAAAGTCCAGTTGGCTATATTCCTGTCCCAGTTGGGAATTTCAGGAAACTGAGGCAAGACGTTTTTGGCGCAGAGGGGGATGTGGCTGCTGCAGCTGGCTTGGAGACCTGTCAGGTAAGGCTTAAATAGTTCCTAGTGGACAAGATTTGACTGTTGGGGGAACCCCTGGTTGATTTGTGCCAGTGGGTTTGTGTCTCCCTGTTTGAATCAACCATCTTGGCTGTGTTTTCCCATAATTAGGGAGCAGGGACCTAATGGGTGTGGGTAGCATTTCCTTTCGAGGGTTCAGTGGCCTGCAGCTGCAGCTGCAGCAATGTCTAGTTTTGCTTTTTGACTACTTCGATTGTTCAAAGGTCTTTATTATACAGTACCAATTCTTCTAAAGTAGTGTGGTTTTTCCACATACCACTGGGTTTCTGTGTTTTAGAATCTTTATTTCTGTAAGAAAAAAGATACTACCAATGATTTTTAAAGTTTATCAAATCTAAAATTCCATTGTTTAGTGACATCTGGCTATAAATGGGTAGAGGTTAGTAAACAGAAATGAAGAGAGTGATATTAGCAAAAAGGGAAGATGGGTATGATGTTTGTTACAATTAAAAAAGATTTTAAATGGTGTTTATGTATAGACTTTCTTGTCCTAGTTTGTGTAAACAGAAAAACTCAACAAGTCCACCCTGTCTCATAAGTAGAGGTGAGGAGAATCTGGGGTGAGTCATTCACTGTATTGTAGTGTTCTGAATGAACACAGAGCATGACTTAAAACCTGAGAATGTTTATGATTCTTAGTCTTTTTGTTTTTTGTTTTCCCTTCCTCAGGCAAATAGGTTAAGAGATCCATGGACCATTTCTTCTCTAACCCTTTGGCTCACTGTTGCATAGTGGATAATAGGTACTCCATGGAAAGATTAATTGGTGAATAAATACACTTTGAGTTATTTATATAGCCTGGGGTGTATGTATTCTTTAGGAATGCAAATAGTTTCAGCTCCTTCCATTTTTTTGTCCTATGATTCTTAGCTTGATTGTGAAAACGATCTTTTTTCTTACTCTTTTTGTGTTTTAGATTGTAGAGGGGGCCGTGTAGGAAGGGTTTTAGTTGAAAGGAGACAGATTACTGATGTAGCCCTTTTCAAACCCATTGACACACATGGAAATATAAAACCTGGTCATGGGTGCTAACAAAAACTCTAATGTGGTGTGAATGTATAGAGTGATAACATCTACTTCTGGGTTTTTTAGTCATGAAGCTTTTACCGATACTCTAAAATAAGATTTTTTAAACAATTTTATAAGTGCTCTCCAATATTTTAGATTTGATTATACGGATTTTAGAGACATGTTCCTAAAATAGTAATTAGTAACTAATATTGTGAACAGTGGGAGTAATATACCTGTGAGAAAACATTGTAGATCCATGGGATGTTAGTATATCTTTAGTCACCAACTGCCTTCTAGGATATAGTTACTGTCAGCTATAATCTTGCTGCCCACTATTTGTGAAATAGTGATAGGTTAAACTCTTGAAACAAATATATCCCAAATAGAGTTGCTAAACATGACAAAAATTCACTTCTTGATTTTGTAACAGCAGGTCAGATTGGCTAGCAGGCTCTTCTCCACATAACCTATTAGGGACACAGGTCAAGTGGCTGCTCAGCATCTCTGCAATCAGCGAGAAGAGGGACAGCATGAAGGAACATGAGTGGACCAAGTTGGAACTTGCCTGGAAGTTTCTCCCATGAAGTTTCTCCAAACTTTGGACTTCATTATTTTAAGTAGCTAGGCTATATTTCTCAGTCTTCTTTAGGTGGACAGATATGCAGTTGATTTTGATAATTTGTGAATATATATTTTAAAGCATTATTTTATTTATATATTTTGTCTACTTTTTTTAACCTACTCTTATCTCCTGTATCTACTTTTAAAACATAAAATCAACTACAGTAATTAATTCAGCTAACAAAATAAGTCTTTAACAGTATACCTGAATTCTTTCTGAATATTGGTTAATAGTTTAAATTGTTGGAGTATTATGTCTTCACCAGTGTTTACACAGAATAACTGCCGAAGTTCATAGCTCTGTCTTGCTTCAAAGTAGTTATAGTCTTTTTTGGTGACTCACACTCAGTCATATGTGCCTTGATAATTGTATTTAATCAGAATACAATTTATGTTAATAGGTAGCAGAATTTCTGGAGCAGTTTGTTTCAATGTTATATAAATACTAAGATTACTTATCATTTTCATTGGCCTTCCGCTCTTGTAAGATTATAATTCCTTGAAGGTAGTTTTTGCTTGCTAAAATCCCCTAAAATAGTCCCTTCACTGGCCATTCTTGGGGAAGCTTATTTGAACTGTTTTTGAGTTGTTCCTGACTTTTTATGGTGCTTTCTTGTGCTGTTAGTATTCTTACCTTTGATAACAGTGATTCTCAGATTTGTGAGTCCATCTTAATCAACCAGAAGCTTTTTAAAACCCAGCACTTGATAGATCCTATCCTCAGAATTTCTGATTTAGTAAATCTCTGAGCCAAAGGCTGATGCTGCTCCTTGTTGTGGGACCTCAGATCTTTAAGCAGTCTTCTCTCCACTTTCCTCTGAAAAGCCTTCCTCCTCTTCTTAATCTGCTGAGGGATAAGAACACAAGTACAATTTAAATCCTTTCTTCTTTTAAAATAAGGAAAAGTCTTTGACTTAGGACTTGAATTACTGCATGTGAGTAAGGTACTTGGTCTGTAAGTTATCTTTCATCTGAGACTAGTTTTGTAGTTTGCATCATCTCTGGTTCATGTCTGTGTTCTGAATAACTGGTTATTGAATTCATTGTTACAGGGGTTAATGAAGCTCAATCAAGACCACAAATACAAATTGAATAAAACTGGGCAACAGGGATTTCTTCTACTTTGGTAATGTTAATGGGACAAAAATAATGTAAATCAATTATTATATTGCATTGTCAAATACATTTTTCAGAATACCTGAAAAATTAATAGAAGAAATATTATGTCTATTTAAATATTAAACCCTGCAAATTAGGAACTAGTAATCATATATATTTTACTTACTTGTTATGTTTAATAAATATGTTTAAAATTTGCTACAAAATAAAACTTAAATTGTTTTTAATGTTAGGAAGCTTTTTTTAATTTAATCAAGTATTTTCTTGAAGTCAAACTTTAATTTTTGTTTTTAATTTGGTACAATCTTTTATTAGAAAGGAACCCAAATTAAAATTTCATTCATATTAATCTCCATTACTTTATGAATATTTATAATTAACCTTCATAACTAGGCATACTTAGGCTGAGAATGTCTCTTGTTTATAAACTATAATTTATCTCTATACATGAGGGAGACCTCATTTACTGTTATCACTGTTGCTTGAAAAGTAGTTCTGTTGATCCAAAATAGTTAATTTAGTAACATTTCTCTTTCCCGTTTTATTATATTCTTTTGCTTAAGTTTCAGTGTTAAAATTTAAAAGATTACCACCTTTGAAGAGGATAGGGAGACCCTATCATTTCAGGACATTGCACCAGGTTAAGGTGCAAACCGGTTCTTCAAATATGATAGCCTCTGAATTAAGTTATCTTTATATAAACCAGTGTATAAAGGGTAAAATTCCTGAATTTGTAATTAGAACAGTACTTATTTTAAGTAAACGAGTTATATATTACTGAACAATATGTGGTAGGCTTATAACAAGAACTGATATTATTTGTTTGAATTTGGACAATGATATTAAATATATTTTGTAAGGAAGTATCAGGGTACTGTATTGTTAATGCTTACAGTGTTTCTCATATCCATATAGTTCAAATATCTTCTGTCATAAATAGATGTTCAGCCAGAATGAAGTTCCCGGAATTGTCTCGTAGCTGGGATTACAGATGTGTGCCACCCACCTGGCTTGACTGCATTGAGTGCTCTGTAGTGGAAAAGAGAAGTTTGTGATTGCTCAAGTGTATTACTTCCAGTACTTTATAAATTATGACATTCATATTCTTGGAATTGTGGCTTCTTGTCTTTGGAGGAAAAATATATTGTGTATATTCTTTATATTTTAGATTAATTTTATATTTTCAACATTTGATCTATTCCTTAAAGTTTCGAGTTACTTCAACATATCATACAGAGTGAAGTTGAAATAGGCTTTCTTAGTCTCACTGGTAAACATTAGGTTGGAAGCCTTTTCAGAAATCTATCTCATCTCATAAATGTGAGAGCTCTGAGTTTTACATCTTTATTTCTGTAAACAGAATATAGTTGTAATATAGTAACTCCTAGAGTTAATTTTGTTTTCACATACAGTTACAAGAAGTAATGTTACCTATGCACGAATTGTTGGGAGGAGCTTTTACAGATACCTACATTTGATTTTATCATAAAAATAATACTGTATTTAAAATTAGTGAGGAAAAGGTCTGTTTTAAACATAATTATGCAGAATAATCCTTTAGTTTTGTCACTTGGTTTTTGTGGTGTTGGTATGAGAATCATCATTGTTAATGTAAAGTGTTCTACTATTGAGTTACCCTGCAGCCCTTTTTTGCTACTTTTAAAAATCTTTTAATGCTCCTCTTATAGTAAGAAAAATTTTGTTGCCTAAGTTTATGTGCATGAAATGCTTTTGACTATAAAGGACTTTCTTTGTGACTAGAACCATTAATATTAGAAAAGGCAAATAATTAAAGTCTTGTAAAAATTAAATTGGCTCACCCAGCTATAGTGGTATGCACCTATAGTCCCAACTACTAGGGAGGCTAAAGCAGGAGGATTGCATGTCTGTGAGTTTGAGTCTAGCCAGGACAATTTGGCAAGACCATTTCTAAAAATAAAAAGAGCTGGGATTAGTTTAGCATTCTTGTATTATGTTTATCTTTTAATTATTTACCACATCAGCATTTCCTAAGGCGTACTTTAAAATATATTTTTAATTGGTTTCCACCCTGAATTTACCAGTCCAGTTTCTTTCTTTTGTCCTTTTCTTTTTCTTATGTCCAGCACTGCACATCTGTTTTAGTAATCCTTTTGGGTTACAACGTAGTCATATAAGAAGATGTGACAGTGGTGAATCACGTTTTGTTTTTTTTTGTTTTTTTTTTTACAATGAAGGAGAGCTGGTCTCCTTGCCACTCCAGATATTTTCTGTTCCTTCATGTTTGGGCACTTTGATTATTTTGGAGCTCTTATCTAGTGCATAGGGGTGTATGGTTTCTTTATACTACCAAATATTAAAGGTAATAATTATCCAATTTGTTCAATTCATTTACTCAGTTTTAGTTCCCTCTTTAATAATAAGAAAATCTCTTAGTTAACTTAGGAGAATGTCCTGTTTTTCCTTGGTACCTTAGTTCATTTTAGAATTTATTAATTTTTACTCTGTATTTTGCTTGTTAAGGCTCTATGTTGTCTGAGCTTTCATGAAATTTTAAGCTGACCATCATTCTCTGAAAAATGCTTAAGCAAGAAACTTAACATGTATTTGCTTTTATTCCTTTACTTTCCATGTCTGTTAGTAAGCATGTCAGTCTGGCCTTGACACTGTATTGCTGAAGTTTTACTTTTCTGTGTTTTGACTGTGTCTTAGACCAGCCATCATTGCCTCTTTCATGTACTATTCATACAGCCCAATTATTCTAACCCTCCAGTTACTTTTCCATCTAATAGCAAAAATAAGCTTAATATAAATCACTTACTGGCTTTCTAATTGTTACTAGAATAAAATCCAGGCCCCCCTTACTGTGACCTCTTTATTAAGCCTCTTTAAATCTCTCTCAGCCATTTTTTCCTAGGAACTTAGTTCTGTCCATATTGGCTTTCCTGGAATGTGGCAAGTTCCTTTACTCATATTCTTGTGTATGTGGTTCCACTTATTCTTCCCATGGACTGGTTGGGTCTTTTCTTTTCCTTTCCCTGTCCCTCTGTTCTCTCCCTCTCCCTCTCCCCCTTTTTTTGAAACAAGGCTTTACTATATAGCTCAGCCTGCTCTCAAACCCAAGCTACCCCTGCTGCGATTGCAGTATGTGGTACAATACTAGCTTTCTTTGTATTCTTTTAGTTCTTAGCTAGAATGTCATTTATAAAAGAAGAACTTACACTAATATAAAGGATACTCCCCACCATTATTTTTTATCATATTACCCTGCTTATTTCTGTTTTAGAATTGAATATAATCTGAAGTCTTAAGTTGAAAAGTTTTATTTACATTCATTGGCGTATAACCTTATTTTTGACAGAAATCATGTCTATTTGCTTAGAATATATTTTAAAAATTAAAAATAATAGAAAATTGGGCCGGAGGGTTAGCTCAGTGGTTCCGGCGCCTGCCTTGCAAGCGCAAGGTCCTGAGTTCGATCCCCGGTAACCACATATAATGCTGGGCGTGGAGACATGCCCACCAATAATCAACACCGCATACCACAATGCTGGGTGTGGTGGCTCACGCCTGTAATCCCAGCATTTGGGAGGCAGAGACAAGAGGATTGCTGAGTTCCCGGCGGCTTGCCTGGGCACCATAGTGAGCTCAGGGCCAGCCTGAACTACAAAGTGAGACCCTGTCTCAAAAAGCAAAAAAAAAAATAGAAAATTTACAGTAGTTCCCCTTGTCCAAGGTTCCCTTCCTGTAGTTTATCTTTAGCCAGCTGCAGTCTGAAAATATTAAATGGAAAATTCCAGAAGTATTCATAGATTTTAAGTTGAATTCTGTCTGAATGATGTGAAATCTCCCTCTATCCTGTTTGCTTCCAAAAGTACGTGAGTCATCCCTTTGTCCAGCATATTTACTCTGTATACACCTTCTGCCTGTTGGTAGTCATCTTGGTTATCAGACTGACTGCCTCAGCATTGTAGTATTTCAGTAATTCTTACTTTACTTAATAATGGCCCAAAGCATAAATGTAATGATGCTGGGACTAAAATATGCTAAAAAGAAAAAAAAAACCTGGAACATGCTTAAGTAAGAAGGTGAAAGTTTTCAACTTAATGCATAATGAAAAAAATCATATGCTGAGGTTACTGAAGTCTATAGTTAAAATAGGCCTCCTATTTTTAAATTATGAAGAAGAGTAAAGCAATTCATGCTAGTTTTGCTGTTGTACCTAAAACTGCAAAAGTTGTGGGTATGGTTCATGATAAGTGCTTAGTTAAAATGGAAAAGGCATTAAATTATAGGTTTTGGTACTTTCCCCAGTTTCTTGGGTCCACTGTACATCTGGGAATGTAGCCCTAAGGATTGGGAGGGTGGGAATACCATATTAAATAATAGATTTCTTTTCTGAATAAATAAGCCCAGTTCCTTCGCTTTACTATATTGCAGAATATATTACAGATTATAGATCCTGTTTTTCAAGACTGTGTATTTGAACATGACCAGCCTTTTTCCCCCTTCTCTATGCCTGTGCCTCAGCCTTATTTTACATGAGAAACTCTACTTTCTTGTCATCTTGACTCCTTTTCATTAATTGAGGCCAAATACCTTTTTCCTCAACACCATTTCTACTTTAGTGTTTGTTAATATCGTCTATTCTTATAATTATATGGTGTTTATAACTGTTTTAGATTTTATTTGTATGTTCTATGCATATTTTATTTTCTTCACTAAATTTAAATGCTTATGGATTTATTTACTGTAGAACAGTAAATAGTAAAGTTGAACATTTTTAAGCATTTTAGTGAACTTTAGGGTAGAATATAAATTGTGAAATTAAGCTCAAATCTTATTTTTCAAGGTCCCAGAATCCTATTCTGTACCAGATCTCATGCAGTGGTTCCTGGAAGACTTTATACATAGATAGGTACAGAGTGGAATCACTTAGGGTACTTTGAAAATAAAGTTCTTTTGTTCCCATATAAGACTTACTGAATTAGAAACATGTTTAACTTCATCTGTATTTTTTAATAATTCAGGAGGTTCTGACATATGTCTCTTTACTTCTGGAGAAGAAAATGTTCAAAATGCTAGAAAATTTGAAAGAAAGCAAATTTTATCTATTTGAGAATTTATGAAGGAAAGATTTCAAGGAAAAGGAAATACTTAAGATGCATTTTAAAGGATTGATATGATTTTTTTCAGATGCTTTAAACACAGTTGAGAATACATGAAGTTTGTTGGTGTTTTTGTTTTAATTAATGCAGCACAACAAAGCAATGTTCCCACCTAGTAATTTAATCTGAGTTAAGTGAAGACGGAACACATGAGAAAATTCCAGGTAGACCTAGTACTGAACCATAGACTTGGTCTAGGATTTGTTCTGCTGTGACAGGCATTAATCCTTAAATGTTGGTTATGGAGAGGTTTCTAGTTTCCTTGGAGGACATAGGGCAAAGCAGTGCCATTTGTAAACTGGTACTGTTTTGTTTGTTTTTTATAGCAAAGTATATTTTGGTATCAATGCATGTTCAATGCATCAATGAAAGTGTTTGAAAATAGTTGGAACTGTCATCATTTAGTTCATATAGACAGTTTTGTTTCACTGAACTCTTAGGCACTGCTAGATCATAGAAAAAATGATAGAAGATAGGATATAGAATTTTCATGTATTTCTAAAATCTTTACAATTTTATTTTCCATTAGCCTTCCAGTGTTTGACACATTCATTGTATTTGGGTACTTTAAAAATGTGCAAGGACGAGATAAATGGAAGCAAAAACATAGAATATGGGTTTGAAGATCTGTATATAGCAAGAACAAGCAACGAAATGTTGTCTTAATTCCATTTCTATCTCTGAAGAACCTATGAGCCAGGAATACCAAAGCTTAATTAGAGCTTGGAACTGTGGTTTACAATTTTTTTTTTAAGCAACAATATTCACAAAGTTCAGATATAATCCCCTAATCTAAAATCATATAACATGAACAAAACTGACATTTACAAGAACAGGTTTGTTACTTTAACTTGTAAAGGTATTCAGTGAAAATAACAAGGCTAAATGGTATTTTGTTCAGTATAATATCTTTCACTCACAAGTTGATGCGCGAAAGATAAGAATTAGTCTTCTGTCTCCTTTTCTGTTTTGTTAATCATGATGAAAATCATGATTCACATTGATAAGTTGTGCACTTGTTCAAAGTACTTGTGCATTTAAGTAAAGATTATTGCAGACTCACTGTCTTTAAAAAAAAGTCATTATATTTGTTCAGTGGTGACAGGAGAGTTTTTTGAGGGCTAAATGAAAATACCTTAAACCAACACAAATTAAGTATGTTAGTGCTGGTGTGTTAAACACAAAACAAATGCATATTAATTTGTGTTTGGTGGTTTAATAATGGTAAAATGGATAAATTCAGATCAGATGCTTTGCACTGAAGCATTTCTAGAGGCTGAGGGTTCTACTTAATACAGTTTTTTTTTGAGACAGGGTCTCACTTTGTGGTTCAGACTAGCCCTGAGCTATGTAGCACAGGCAAGCCTGAAACTCAGCAATTCTCCTGTCTCTGCCTCCTGAGTGCAGGGATTACAGGCGTGAGGCACCCTGCCCGGCACTGTGGTATGTGGTATTGATTGCTGGTGAGTGTGATCACCATACCCAGGACTGTATGTGGTTACTGGGATCAAACTCAGGACCTTGCGCTTGGGAGGCAGGTGCCAGAACCACTGAGCTAAATCTCCAGCCCTACTTAATACAGTTTTTAAACCACTGACAAAGAAACCTTATAAGTAGCATGGAATATACTCATATACAGGTTAAGGAAATTGGGAGGGTTGCAGCTTTGCTCAATAGACTTCTCATTTGACCCACAATGTACAGAAAATTGTATAACTCTTTGCCATTCTTCCAAAGATATTCTATAGCAGGTACCATACCTTGTATAAGGTGAGGTCCTAACTCACTCATACTTACTTGCTTAGGAACCCAACTTGAGAATGTCTGGAAAAATGTGGCAACTTTTATAATGAAACTATTAATTATGAAAATATGCTCATCATCAAATCAGTACAATTTTCAAGACAGTGGGTGATTACTGCTATATTGTTAACACAAATACAAGCCCTGAGAGTATTTTGGCTGAGAATTGAGAATTTTCTATATTACTACTTAAAAATGAGAAGGATATTTCTGAATTGGTTATATTTTTACACTCTGTATCATTCAAAGTTTTTAAAATGAAGAGTTGCATTGGTCACCTTCATGATTTGGCCTGGACAGTTTTGAGTAACGTTTGAAAACTCTTTAGTGAAAGGACAAAATGACATGTCAGTGTTTTGAAATTAGCTTGAGCTCTCGTTCCCTTTGTCCATATGTTTCTTTCACCTCTCATATCATTATAGACAAAAACACATTTACCTTATGATATGGATATTCTCCATGGTTTATCTTGAAGCTCAGAGGCTTTTTCTTAAGAATTGTGAAGGAAGGCAAGTTGTCATTTCAGACCTAAAGCAATACGGTATCATTCTTTTTATCTTTCAAATGTGAGCATTTTCTCTAATTACTAAATGAGAACCTTGTTTATTTAAAACTTCATTAGTGTATTTTATATGGCATTAAGCAAAGCTACTCTAGACATGTTGACCGCTGGGGGAGACATTTAATACCCCCCACTCCAACACACATGCTAGAAAGTATCAAAGATAAAACAAAATAAAACTCACCTTTGGCTTTTAGTATACTTGCTATTTATATTTCTTGCCTAGTTCTTCCTCAGTGAAGAATCATGTTAGTGTGATGGCTTTTCCCTGTAAATTTAGTTGGCTATTTTAACATTGTTGCTGTAACAGAGTGAAAGCTTTAAACAAGAACTGCCTGTGGCATATAAATGCCTCTGGTTTACTGGCTATTTCTGTAGTTGAAAGGAAGTTGAATTGTGATTTTTGGACCCAATAAGTTTCCACTTGGGTGTTGAAAGAGCTTATGAGCAGTAGCTGTTCTGATTTTTGTTGGTTGTTTTCTCTAGGGAACAAGCTACCCTCTGAGTCAGCACTGGACTTGAAGATAAATCCTACAATTCATGAAACTGACTGATTCGACTAAAGGATGGATAGTTTGGGCAGCGTTGGACAGCTCTATGAGGGGTCTGTTTGTTTAACTGAAGGGATTGTTGAGTTCAGCAACTTTTAATTACCCCAGGCATAAGGGGTTGCTGTTGTGAAAACAGGGTTTGTGAAGGAATCAGTTCTGGCAATTGACTTCAGTATTCCTGTTGACTCTGTTTTCATTTTATCACTAAATATCATGGAACAGTTCTTTAATGTATAGAAATTTTACTTCTATTTGTTGCCAGCAAAAATTTGTGTGTCGTGAGAGGTGAGCATAGGATTTTTGCCATTTATTTTTGAATCCAAGTTACCTTTTTTTCACATGAGGTAATATAAATTTCTTTCAGTTAAACCTTTGGCCTTGAATTATTTCTTCTTTGCAAAGGTAGTATGTGTTTGTGATTTGAAACTCCTAGGATTAAATGGGACTTAATTTGATTAGTAAATATTTTACTAGGTCAGTGAATAATTATGGTAATGTATTTTTTGGGGTAATGTCAAGTATTAACCATGTAACAGTAACTTATTTTAAAACTCTAATTTTTATATCAATCATTGAGGAAATGAGATTAATTTTTAATTAAACAGCTTATAAAATTTGAAATGAGGAATTTAAGATGCTTCAGAAAGAAAATATATTCATAATTTGCTAGGCTAAAATTAATTATATGGAAATACTTCATTATCTTTTTGAAGACTTTTTAAAAAACAGGTTGTGGGATATTTATTTTAGGGTTTTGTTTTGTTTTGTTTTGTTTTTAGTATGATTTAAAGGTATAGGAATAATGGAAATCCAATTAGCCAGTATTTGTGTAGGTCTTCTTCCTTTTATTTTTTTAGGCTAGAGGTACAGATAGTTATCCAACCATCACTTTGAAAAATTGGACTTTAGTTAAGTAAGTTTGTCAAAAATTTGAGTTCATTAGTTGTATTATTATTGATCATATTAAGCATGATTATCTTGAGTAAAAATATTTCTAACTTTCAGTTATTTGCAAAGCTGAATTTGAATAGTGAAATTAGTATGGGAAATGAAGTAAAAGTATTATCTTAGCTTTTATTTATTAATTTTGTTGGTATTTTTGGGTTATGAGGTGATTTATTTTGGTTAGTCACTTCTGGAATTGGACTCACAATTCTAATAATGTACATGCCTGATGATGCTTGTCCCAGTTATATCTTTGTGGCCATTAAAATTCTTCTAAAATTTCTTTTTCTCACTTGATTTATTGGCTTAAATGAGATGCTAAGATGTACCAAATTTAAAATTCAGTAAAATAGTAACATTTTAAAAAAAACTTAATGGCAAGTTCTTGGAAGATTATTGCCATTGATTTCATTGGGCAGAAAATTGTCCGAAACTATAATTAAAATTTATTGTGTTCTTGGATTTTAAAATGTTTATAATAGAATGAATCCCATTAATTTAAAGTATCTTTTTTGTGGAGAACTTCATAGTCAAAAACTGTTTAAATTTCAGTAAGGCAAAAATCTGAACATTTATTCATATTGCTAGGATTCTTGAAAAGCGCTAAATTCTATCCAAGTAGTTAGATTCAAAAGTCCTTTGAATCATTCTTGTCTATGGCCATACCACCCTGAATGTGCCCAATCTCATCTGAATTATTCTTGTCTATACCAGTTATATATAGCTTCATAGTAACTTGTTTCTTTTCAGACTACCTAAACCTCTAGGACTGATAATATACTCTTAGGCTTATTGCAGAAAGCCAGAAACTCACTAATAAATGTTTTGAGGTTGTCCATCATACTTTTAATTTTGACATCTTAAGCTATGTTTGAAATTTAATATTTCTGCATTTAATCACATTTTCCTTTGCATTATAACTTAAGTGCATTATTTTATATAACAACCAGAATTTAAGGCTAGGTTAAATTCAACAGCATGAGGGTACTCTGCAAGGCTATATTAGTACGTAAGGACCTCATTTCACTCAATGCCAATAATGAAATATCTGAAGTGTGTCTAGTTGTCAATTTGTAAAAGAGAAAGGAAAAACTTGAACTACTTCTGGCTTAAAAGTGAACATTTTAAAATGTTCTTTCTAAACTACTAAGACATTCATAAATTCAATTCTTATGTATAATCCTGTAATAAAAGATAGATATGGTGATTCTATGGGGTGATTATTGTACATGTAGAATATTGATTAAGGATTTCTAAATTTTAAGATATACATATATATTCTAAATAATGATAGCTTCAATTTGTTAAATACTAAAGGTTACTTGAGAAATCCATTTTATTTTAGGTAAAGTTATTAAATTTTCAATTTCTTATTACCCAACTGGGTTAAATAACTGTATTGTGGGAAAAAGTTTGGTTGCACATCATGGATCATCATTTATTTTGTATCCCTCCCAATGATTTATACAACTTTAATAAATTTCACTTGATTGACAGTGTTTTCTCCACCATTTGGGTTGTCTTTAAAAACCAGCCCTGTTAAAAACATGATTCACAGTGTTATTTTAAGTGCTTCTCTTTTTCTTTTTATAATAGAGTTTTTTCCTTTTTGGATTTAATGGTAGGAATCAAACCCAGGGCCTTAACACATGGTAAGTAGGAGCTCTACCATTGAGCTACTTCCCCAATTAGTGTTACCTTTTAAAAAGCAACATATCAATATTTAATTATCAAATATAAAATATATTTATTTTAGACTGGTCACACTGGCACCATCTGGTTAATACATACAAGAATTTCAAACTTCTAGAAGGAAAGCAAGTGTGCAACATAAAACACTATTTGCATAAATAATTTAATCCTGTGATAAAAGGGTTAAATGTAAAATATTATCTAATATAAAAAAGCAGTATAGATGCTTGTGTTTTATATGTTTATACATTCATTTTAATTTTTTTCTAGATATTTTTAGGATTATTTCTTTAGGATACTTCGCAGAACTAGAATTTCTGTGACAATAGCTGAAGTATTTTTTAAGCTGTTGGAATCAAGAGTATCTTTTTAGAGCTGGAGATTTAGCTCAGTGATTCCAGCATCTGCCTTGCAAGTGCAGGGTTTGATCCCTGGTACCACAGTGTGGGTGTGGTGGCCCATGCCCATAACCCCAGCAATCAGCACCACATACCATAATGCCAGGTGTGATGGCTCACCCCTGTAATCCCAGCACTCAGGAGGCAGGGGCAGGAGGATTGCTGTAAGTTCAAGGGTAGCCTGGGGTACATAGTAAGCTCAGGGCCAGCCTGAATTGCAAAGCAAGACCCTGCCCACCCGCTCCCCCACCGCAAAAAAAAGTATCTTTTTATGATGATGCATGCACCAAATCATAGCTGATTGTTTTCAGGATTGCTCTAAAAGCACAAGAATTATTAACTAAGAATAGTTTTTTTCGTAGACTTTGAATACTTAAATAAGTGAACTTTAGTATGTCAGAATTTTAAATGCAGCCTTTTCTAGCTACTCTCATTTCTCTTTACTGTTAATAGCTGAAATTTTATTCTGCAGCATCACATATTTCATTTGTGTCTATGTTTTGGTAGCTCAAGTATTAGAGATACAGTTGAGGAAACACAAGAGTCATATCCTTTCTATATGAATGGTATTTATTTTGCTCCATTTTTCAGCCATGAAATACACATCACTAATATATGTAACTTTTATAAATTGGATAAAAATAATAGAATCAACATAAATTAATTAAAATAATTAAAGGAGTTGTTAACTTTTTGCCTTCCTTCTTCCTTAAGGCATGCTGTCAGAAAAGAATAACATTTGCCTTTCTTTGTCTTGATAGCAGTATTTACTTCATTTCAGAATTATGAAAAATAGTGACCATTCTGGAAACAGTTCAAGGTGTATGCAGAAATGAGTTAGTTGACCAAATCCTTAAAATGTGTGCTTGTAAAGTTGGCTCTTGTTAGTATCTGGGTGTCTACAGTGTTCCTTAACTGATTCAGTTAGATAATTTAATTTGCCTAAATTATTTATGCAAATAATGTGTTCTATATTGCATACTTGCTTTCCTTCTAGAAATTTGAAATTCTTCTATGTATTAGGCAAATGGTATCTGTGTGACCAGTGTAAAATACAAATTTTGAGCACTGAGTTGCTAATGTGCTTTGCCAAGCAGAAAATAGTGCAGGTTACTAGGTGGCAAAGTGTCCTCTGTGTGAGTCTTCATGAAGGGGAAAGAGCATTAGGAAGCTCTGTATGAATCCTATAGATTCTCTATGAATTCTTATGGTTGTATATTTCTCTTGAGATCTGCTGTATGTGCTTTACTCTATTCCTGTAATAAATCTTAGCTATGAGTATAACCATGTGCTGAGTATTGCAAATTTCAGAATTTCTGAATGTGGGGTGGTCATAGGAACCACCAGTGAAGGATCTTTATTACTAAATTTACCATGAAACATTAAGGATTAGGTTGTAAACACCTTTACTTATGTAGTAATCATCAGTGTTGGGAGAGTTCAATACATTTGTGATATTACTCTGTTAATGCCTTCGGGAAATTCTTTCCAGTAGATATTGTAGGCTGCCCTTGTTTGACAGGCTGCAGCAATTGTAAATATTCTCTGACACCCTGACCTTTAATTGTCATAGGAATTACACTGAAATAACTTTCTTTTTTTTTTTTTTTTGAGACAGGGTCTCGCTTTGTAGTTCAGACTGGCTCTGAGCTCACTATGTAGCCCAGGCAAGCCTCGAACTCAGCAATCCTCCTACCTCTGCCTCCCAAGTGCTGGGATTATGAAATAACTTTCTTTAATGTCAGTCCCTCTGCTAGGAGCTAGTGATAGAGATGAACTAAGAAACTTAGCTTGTCCCTGAAGCACTCAAATAGGAACTGTGAGGAAAAACTGCTCTGAACTCAACTTTGGAATTGACTTTTTGTGTCTATCATACCTTGATTTATCATCAGGGAAGTCAGGTTGGAAAATGTTTAACGTCTAACATTAAAGACCTCTTAGAATTTAGGGATATAAACATAGTGTCTATGTTTGGGGCTTTAACTATGTATCCTGTATGATTTTTCTCTTGGATAAAGCCCTGTGTATTGACTCTGCTGTTAAAAAGATAATGCTTCCTGTTTGTCCTCAATTCAAGTTCATCTGTCAGTGATAAGACAGAATTACAATTTTTAGTCTAAACTTCTCTCTTCAATATAGTCAGACATGTTCAGTTATTAAGGATTTAGTTTGGTTGTCAAGGTTTTGTTAAAATTTTAATGTAAGCTGCATTTATCCAGGCTGTAGTAATCTGCAAGCAGTAACATTTGAATAGTCTGTCAGGAGAATATCAAAGACTCCAGATACTTACAAATTCCTCTTTTTTATAGTGTCTTTAGTGATGATTGACATCTGTACTACTTAATAACATCATCATTTACTTTTCTTCTGCCTGCAGCTTCTTGTTATACTCAGTACTTCCTGGTGAATAGCATTTGCTACTCCTGACATTGTAGTGATGGTACCTGTTACTTTATTTAGGCATTTTGGTTGTTGTTACCAAAAAATGGAAAATTTCACTTCTATTCCCATTTCTTTTTAACAGAATTATTTTGCTGCTGGCATTGTGCCATTGATATGTGTAGATTGGAATACAGAGATTTTCCCTATAAGTAGTTGAATCCCAGCACCCTAGAGGCAGAGGCAGCAGGAATGCTGTGAGTTCGAGACTAGCCTGGGCTGCAAAGTAAGACCCTCTCTCAAAAAACTAAAAAAAGGAAAAGAAAAGAAAATCATGAGAGTCATCTTCAAGTGTGGGTATCAAGAAAGTCTTTATTGAGCAAAAAGATGTTTCAGAGGGATGAAACTAGAATTTACTGTGATAATCATAGTTTAGAAGATATGGTGTTGGCAAAGAGGGCTGTTGATATCTGGAGAAGGAAGAAGCTTTGGAAGGATGGACCCATGAAGTTATATTGAACTTACAGAGAATTTGAAGGAATTATCATCTTTACACTGTTGTCTTCCTGTGAACCTATGTCTTTATTTTTTTTTAAATAATCTTTAACTTAAAATTTTCCATGAAATTTTAAAATTTTCTGTGTTCAGGTCTTACACGTATTTTGTTGGATTTATTCTTAGATACCATATAGTATTTACTAGCATTATAATTAATGTCTTTATTGGGAATATGTTTAAAGAACAGAATTTTTCTAATTATTTCTACTATATAATGTGGTTAACTTCTCTGGTTTTGTACCTTGACACTTTATTTCTAATATTTTATGGATTGTTGTATTTGTAAAATTACATTTTCTGCAAATGGTAGTTTTAGTCTTTCCTTTGCAATATTTTTTTCTGTTGTCTTGTGTGGGATAGTGCTCCTTCCTGTGATATTATGTAGATGTAGTCATACTTAACATTTTTTTGTCTTATTCTTTATTTTAAAAGAAATATTTTTAATGCTTTTCAATTTTGGAAGATCTTCACTCTGGAATCTTAGATGTGTTTCTGAAAGGGCACTCTTTTTTTTTTTTTTTGAGACAGGATCTTGCTTTGTAGTTTAGGCTGGCCCTTAGTTCACTATGTAGCCCAGGCAAGCATGGAATTCAGCAATCCTCCTCCTCTGACTCCCAAGTGCTGGGATTACAGGCTTGAGCCACCAAACCCGGCATTTGTAGTATGAGGTACTGATTGCCAGTGGGTGTGGCCACCACACCCAGTATTGCATGTGGTTACTGGGATCAAACCAGGGACCTTGTGCTTGTGAGGCAGGCGCTGGAACCACTGAGCCAAATCTCTGGCCCTGAAAGGGCACTCTTGATTCTGATAGGAGAATATATTTATTTCTTGAAGTGGCTTTAAAAATACCTTTCATGAGGCATTTATTCAGTAACTCCTAATGGGCCACAGATGAACAGAACAAAGATTTTTCTCCTTTATGGACTTCACAGTTTTTATTTTATGACTTTATTTGAATTGTTTAATATCATAAAAATTTTAGCTAATAATTATCACAAAATTGCCTTTCAAAAATCCATTGGCAGTATCTCTGTCAAACACCCTTTTAATAACTGTCTAATAAAACTTTATGCTAATATGAGACCAGTGTTAAATTAGTTTTAATTTGCATCTCTAACAGTACATGTGCAATTGACCACTTGTATAATATGCCCATTTTCTATTGGTTACTTTTTATTTTATTTTATTTTTTAGACAGGGTCTCACTTTGTAGTTCAGGCTAGCCCGACTATGTAGCCCAGGCTAGCCTCAAACTCAACAGTTTTCCTGCCTCTCCCTCCTGAGGACTAGGATTACGGCATGAGCCACCATGCCCGGCATTGTGATATGTGGTACTGGTCATCAAACTCAGGACCTGTGCTTGCCAGGCAGACGTCAGAACCACTGAGTTAAATCCCCAGTCCAGCTTTCCATTTCCTTAATGATTTTAAGATATGTATATTATACACACTAGCCTTTTATTAAGTGTTTGAAATCTTTGTTGCCCTGTAGAAAATTTTAAATTAAATTTTTATTTAAATTTCAGCCTAGATGTTCATCTGAAATTTATGTAAGTGTTAAACACAAAGAAGATTTGTTACTGATTTTTCTAAATAACCATCTGTGTCTTTTCTCATTCCATATTTAGTGATGTCTGGTGAGTTGTCTCATCAGACTATTGAGTAGTCCATCTTTTCCTCTGAAGTTTGATATACCATCTCTGTCTTATTCTTATATGCATATGAGATCAATTGTGGTGCTCTGCTCTAGTGCCCTGATCTATTCATACCAGCGTCTATTAAACAACTTTATTACTGTAGCTTTAATAAATTTCTCAACATCTGATTACTATTACCACTCTGCTTCTTTCTTTTAGTTTCTATTTTTTTTGTTGTTTTTTTTCCTTTGATTCATAATTTTCCAGGCTATTCTCAGTGATTACATGTTCTCACAGATGTAATTAACTTGGTTAATTTTTATTAATTGAATTAGCATTCTGTTTGTAGATTAGTTTAGACTTGGTATCATATAACAAAAAAATATGGATGTTCATTTTCCTTTGTTCAAGCTACCTTTTATTTCTGTTTTAATTTTTTTTCCACATAGAGCCTCCCTGTTTCTAATTAAGTTTATACTTAGATATTTTATGTGTTTGTTGCTTATTAATGTAAGTTATTTTTGTGTGTTTTGTATTGCATTGTCCTCCCCTACTCCCTTCTGTTGAGTTTACAGGGTTTTCTTGATTATCTCTTCCTCCTTCCTTTAATAATTGAATCCTTATTCTTTTGTTGAGATATAGTTAATCCATCATGAAATTTATTCTTTAGAAGTGTACAGTACAGTTCACAAAATAAGGAATTAACAAAATCCAGGAACCATCACCCCTAATTCCACATTTTCTTTATCCTGAAGGGTAACTTTGTACTGGTTAGTAGTCATTTACCATAGTCTCCTTTACTTAGTCCTTGAAAGCCACTAATCTATGTTCTGACTTCATGGATTTGTCTATTCTGCATATTTCATATAAATAGAGTCATATAATATGTGACTTTTTTGGATTGACTTCTTTCATTTAATGTTATCCAGGTTCATGTTGTAGAATATGTCATTTCCTTTTTATGGATGAATAATATTCTACTGTATGGATGTATCATTTTCTTTATCCATTATCAATTGATGGACATTTGGATTCTTTCTACTGTTTGGCAGTTACACATAATGCTGCTGTGAACATTCATGTATAACTTTTGTGTGGACATATGTTTTCATGTCTTTGTGATAAATTGTTTAACAACTGCTAAACAGTTTTCTAAGGAAACTGCACCATCTAAAAATTCTACCAGAAGTATTTGAGAATAATATCCTTGTTCTTCATTAAAGCCTATTATCATCTATTATACCGTTATTGAATTTTCAGATATTTTTTATAAATCTTATTTTGAAACATGTATTCAGGATGCCTTAGAGTCACTTTGTAGCCCAGGCTAGCCTTGAATACATGGCGAACTTCCTGCCTCAGCCTCCTGAGTTCTGGGATTGTAGGCATGCACCACCATGCCTGGCTGAATTTTCAGATATTTTGTGCATTCTTATGTTGCCTTTTTTCTTTCTTGATAGCTTCCTGTGATATATAGAAAGTTTTAATTTTTGTGTTTTAGGCTATATCTTTAAACCATGGCTTACCTAAAGGTCTTGAAGGCTAACACCTGTGTTTAAGGTAATTATCTCTTAGTTTCAGATTTTGATGACTTTTGAGGTAATTTTTGTAATTTATATGATGCAAAGTACATGTTGCATATCTTTTATGTCTCTTAACCACCTTCATATTTTTCAAGTTTGATTTCCTCAGCTCCCCTTCACTGTTTCTTTTTTGATACATGGTTTTGGAAATGATGGCCACATTTGGGTTTGTGCAAGAAAAATGGCTGCCGTCATATTTGTAACCTGATGCAGAGTTTGTAAGCAAAAACAAAATTTTGACAAACACTTTTATTTGTGAACTAAATTATTCACTAACAAAACCATTTGGGAACTGAGGTATCTTTATCTATTTTGTTGAGTGGTTTTTCCTTTAATATTAATGCCTATAATTTTTTACTCTTAAAGCGCCTAGTTCTGTGTTTAAAAGTTGTCTGTTTAAAAGTGGTTTGGTACTTCTTTGATCATTTTGGCAGTAATAATGTTTCATTATTGTGATCTTAGGTTTATTGTAGGTAAGGTGTTAATTCTCTTTGTGGGTAGAGTAGATGTAGCTTTTCTGTGTGTGGCACTAAGGATTGAACCCAAGGCCTTGTGCATGCGAGGTAAATGCTCTGTTTCTAGAATATACCCCCAGCCCTTTCTCTTTTCTTGAGGATCTCATTAAGTTGCCCAAGTTGACTTTGAATTTGAGATCCTCTTACCTCAACTTTCTGACTAGCTGAGATTATAGTCGTGTGCCAGCCAGCAGGATTATTGGTCAGGGGGATTTCCTCTATACTCTGGCTTGTGAAAGTATTTATCAGAAACTTAGGTGTTTGCTTTTTCTAGGTATCCAAGGATTTTTGCTGAAACAAGACATTTTATGTTAATTTCTCAGTGGTGTTCCTATAACATGGAGTCTCATATGAGAATTTTATCTGTGTATGGAATAGGCATGGGGTTAACATTCTTATTTCTTCACAACGCCCCAACCCACCAACCTCCTTTTTTTTGTTTCTTTCATCTCTTTTTGCCAGGCATGTTTTCTTTTCTTGGTACTATAGACTGATAGAAAACTTCTGGTCCTACGTGAGCTGAAGTACAGCCTTTCCATGGAATCTTCACTTTACTTAGAGCTTTTAATTTCATTTTCTACATTTTATGGACTCAAGACTCCATTTCATTTGCCCATGTGATCATTAAAGCCTTAACTTGTAGACAGTGTATTTGACCAGTTTGAGATTCTCTGAATCTCTATAACATACCTCTTGGTTTCAAATTTTGCTGTAGGTTTCTGCTGTTAGAATAATTGTTGTTTTTATCTCCGCTGTATTTTTAGATTTTGGATATTGTGCTTTCTCTTGAACTTCCATATAACATTGATCTATTCTGTCTCATGTTTTCCAGAAATAGTATTATCTTAACTAATTGTTTGTGTTTAGGCAGTGTATTGACTTAGCATATGCTAATTTTGTACTTGCTTTAGTGAATTTTCTGTCTTTGCTTTCTCTTGGGATTTCCAAAAATAGAATTGTCTTCCAAAAGCAACACTACTTTTACCTTATAAATTAGCTTTCAAATTTCTTTTGTCTTATTTCATTTTATCGATTATTCTTAATTTCTCAGTGGATATTTCTGTATTACTCCTCATTTTTATTTGCTCAGTAGTCTTAGGAATGTCCTAAGGCAGTTAACTTACCATCATTACTTCAGTTTGTTTGCATGTTCAACTAAGAAATTACACTGCAATTATTTCATGTAATATCACCAAAATGTTCTAACAGCAAATGCCAAAAACTAATATAATAAATAAAATACAGAAGTGGAATTTCTTAACTCAGGAAATTTTAAATCAAGTTTTTGTTCTTACAGGTTTTGTAAGTCTGACTTTCTGTATGTATTTAATTTAGCATGCTGTTGCTAGTTTATGTGAGGTGTTGTACTATCTGCTGGTACCTTCATCTCCAAAAAGCTGAAAATTATGAGAGGGGTAAGATGTGAGAAATGAAATTTGTAATGAAGAAAATTATTATATTTGGTATATATTATTATTAATAGAAAATCTTCAATCTTATTATATGAAATGGATTCTTTTAAACACTGGTAGGAAAATGTTCCTGCCATTAAAAACTGAGAAATATACACGGAAGATGTCATTTTAAACTAAGAATTCTTAGCTTTGAATCAACTTTATTTGATTTGAGCAGAATCTGTTCATTTTAATTCAGCACCCTTATTTTTTAACTTTTTTCTTTAGTATGATTCTGCTTTGTGCTATTTGTAATTTAATGTTGTCTGTAAGCACTTAACAATGGTTATGTTGTAATACTGTCATAATAGCAAATACAGAATATCTTTCTTTAAGCCAATATGTTAATATTTTACTCATTTTTTTATCATTTTGTTAAATACACCAGTGATACAAAGCTGCACCTTAAAAAAAGCTGTTGTTAAATTTACTGTTTTATTAATTTTGTGGTACTCATTTTTAGCTACCTATATAATAAGTATTGTGGATACCCTTTGTATTCTTCTTATAAGACTTAGAAGTCAAGCAACTGTATACAATATTGACTGAGAGTGCAGACCTTGAGATCAAACAGATTTGTTTGAATGTTTATTCTATGGTTTGTGAATCTGCATTTGTGCATACAATCATTCTTTTCATTTTTAAGCTAGTTTCCTCCTCTTGAAATGAATATTGTATACCAGCCACATGGTGTGGTTGTGAAGATTGATGCATGTGGAGAGCACTTAGTTTAGTACTTGACCCAGGAAAAGTGCTCAAGAATTGTATTTGTTATTTAATGTGAAGACAATAAATTGTCCATCTGTGGTGACTTCACCAGTTTTTTTTTTCACCTCATACGAGCTTTAGGACAAACTGTCTAAATATATTACAGAAGTAGAACATATTTATACTAGTCTAATAGTTCTGAAAATCTGGATTAACCTGCAATTAAAAGTTAAGGCTCTGTTTGTAACTTGACTTCTTCATAAATACAAGTTTTTTTTAAAAAAAGGGTTAGGTATTTAAAATTTCTCTTTGATATATGGAAGACATACTTGAAAATTCCTGGCCTATTTTAATGTTAATGCAGTAGTGTTTTTTTGTTTTTGTTTTAATAGTAGTACAAGATTGGGAGTTTTGAGTTTAAGTATGGGGTTTGCTGTCGACATTACATGTCCTTGGTCAAAATAACATAACTCTCCTATATCCAAACTCTGGTCTGTGCTGTGGTGTTTATAATCTGACCTACCGTATCTGCCTATCTACTTTAATTGCTCAGATGAAATAGTTATGTTGAGGCTCTTTAGAAAGTACAAAGGGGGCCGGAGATTTAGCTCAGTGGTTCCGGTGCCTCCCTAGCAAGGGCAAGGTCCTGAGTTCGATCCCTGATAACCACATACAACAATGCCAGGGATGGTGACTCATGCCTACCAGCAGTCAGTACCACATATCACATTGCCAGACGTGGTGGCTCACATCTGTAGTCCCAGCACTCGGGAGGCAGAGGCAGGATTGCTGAGTTCGAGGCTTGCCTGGGTTACATAGTGAGCTCTGGGCCAGCCTGAACTACAAAACAAAACCCTATCTCAGAAAAAAAGAAACTAAAAAGGGCTATCCAGGGGAAAGATAAATCTTATCTCCATTTCTGGCTTATTTTTTATCGCCTTACATGTTTTCTAAAAAGTAATATTGATGTCTTGTGAATTATTAAAGTTAAAATTCAGATTCTTATTAATCATAACTTTGTGACGAGAGGCATTTTGATGACTTTTTTCTTGGATTGTGAGGTGGCCATTACTTCATTGGTGAAGGCTTTCAGGCATTCTGCAAGTAGCCAGAAAGCATTTCCTGGTAAACTTGTTTTCAGGAATTGTACTTGCAGCTCTAGATAGTTTTTTAAACTCTCTTCATAGAACAGATCACTTTCATTGAGCCTTTGATTAACGTTACCTAATAATTTGCATTTCATCCACATTTATGCATGTAGTTTGCAGTATATTAATCTCTTTTTGAGTATTTTGTAAGTTATGTCTGACATATGATTTAGTTTTGTTTTCTCAGCTAGCTTAGGATCTCTCAAAGGGTAATTGTCCTTTCCCTTTTTCCACTGTAGGTGCATAAGAGAGGGTATTCTATTTGTAATGGGTTCTTACTAGTTGTGGTTGAGTAAAATGTTCATTCATCAGAACTTATTGGTATCTGTAGTCTTTTTTAAAGATATATATAAGGTACCATCTATTTGAACTTAATTTATCTTGCTTTTTTAAACAATTTTGTTAATTATATTTGGCTGAAAGTAGTTATTAGATAATTTGAATTTTTAATGCCATAATTTGGTAATATGACATTTATAATAATAGTAACAGTTTGAAATTTTCATTTTTTAACTTTTTTTAAAAAAGGAAAGATTTATATACTTTATAAAGTCTCCATTATGATATTTTATCACTCTTATTAAATTAAAATTTTGGTGATTTTTTTTTTCCTGTTGCAGTTCTAATGTAAACTTTGATATCAAGGACACTACTGTTTTAACACTATGTTTGTGAGACATAATAGTCATATTCATTTGGGGGAACTAGAATACAAAGAGATTATTTTAGTAGTAAGTTTGCTAATTTCTTTGGAAACGACTACATTTGAAAAAAACCTTTGCCTTTGCTTTAATCACAACTTTCCCATATACAAAACAAGATCATGTCATTTATGCACTTAAAATTTGCTAAATGTGATGTTTCTTCCAAATGAATATTTGCATTTTATTTTCCAGGATTTTTCCCCTTTTGAAAAAAGTTACTGCTCCACTAAGAAACATCTTTACATTTTCTTCAGGAATGTCACTGTCTGCTGGATCTTCCCCTCTTCATTCCCCCAAGATTACTCCTCATACTTCTCCTGCTCCCAGAAGAAGAAGCCACACTCCAAATCCAGCAAGTTACATGCTGCCTTCTAGTGCCTCTACACCTGTTAATAATCCTGTTTCTCAGACTCCATCTTCTGGTCAGGTGATTCAGAAGGAAACTGTTGGTGGGACAACTTACTTCTATACGGACACAACTCCAGCACCTGTGACTGGAATGGTATGCCTAAATTAAAAGACATTGTAGTGCTCTTAGAAAAGTTCCTTCTTATTAATGACGAGGCTTGCCTCTCTCTTGGATCTGTATATTGTATGTGAAAAAATATTTAATTTATCTTAATCTCATCTCTTCAAGTTAATCTGGTCCTGTCCTACTAATAGATTTAAAACTTTAGTTTTAATCAGAAATTAGATTATAGCCGGGCGTGGTGGCTCACGCCTGTAATCCCAGCACTTGGGTGGCAGAGACAGGAGTATTGCTGAGTTCAAGGCTTGCCTGGGCTACATAGTGAGCTCAGGGCCAGCCTGAACTGCAAAGTGAGACCCTGTCTCAAAAAAAAAAAAAAAAAAAGAAATTAGATTATATTCATGTTCTCATTTAGTAATGTGTCATGTTTTACATATAGGTTAACAATTAGTTAAGAGCTTCTAGTTATGATGTAATGAAAAATGGAAAAGATACATTTTTTAAGTAATTGTTGAAAGCAAATTGATTATAAATTTTGACCTCAGATGAAAATATAAGTTAATTGCTAGATGTCTGTATATTGGAATGACATATAAATGATAAGTTCCTACAAAATGGAGCAATGCTAAAGGAAGAAGAAAATTCAGACCAAAGAGGTTGTGGGCAAGGAAAGAGCTATCAAAGGTCTGGATGGAGACAGAGAAGAATCATGAAACACATAGGGAGAGGAAGACCTAGAAAAAAATATGATTACAAAATCAAAGAGGAGGAACATACCGAGAAAAAAAATTCTTTTCAGTAAATCAGTGATGTCAAAGATAAAGAAAAAACAGGAACTAGATTTGTAGAAGAGAAAGAGAGTAGTGAGATGCAGAAGGAGGAAAAGGAAATGGTATCATGTTATATAATTTATACCCTTTTAGTGTTACTATTTTGTCCGTTTTTATAACTTTTAAACCCTAAATAAATTAGTAGATAAAGAACTCAAGAGTAAGAATTCCCACTTCATTTCAAATAATAGAAGCTCATTAAACCATAGACTTTTGAAAATTATAGATGATGGGTTAATATGAAGAATAAATTTGGAGGCTGGCAGTGTTGCTCAGTGGGAACTTGCTAGCTAAGTTTGTGTGAGGCCCTGGGTTCCATTCCTAGTATTATCCTCCTCCTCCCAAAAAAGTCTTGACAGAAAGGTATGTTTGAATGTGAGTAAGGTGATTTTTATCCTGAAATGAAAGAGTTTGAGTGGAAAGAGAACTAATTACTTTTTTCTTAAAAACCTAGTTCAAAGATGATTTTGACATTGTTGAATCTTTGTATGCCAGACTGGCTCCACAACTGTAAAATGAGAATTGAAATACCAACCAACTTTTGAGGGGAAAAAAATGGAAAAAGATGTATAAAAGTAGCTTGTAACTCATATAAAATACTTCCAAAGAATTAATAGTTTTGTGGGCTTTTTAGGGCAAGGGATCAGAGATCTTTCAAAAGTTACTTAGCAAAGAGTAAATTGAAGGTCAAATAAAGCAGAATTGGTTCTTTAAAGATTCCAGTCATATATTTCCCTTCTCTTGGTTTCTTCTCATAGTTATTGATTTTTATTATATTTTTATATTTGTAGAAAGAAGAAACTAAGCTGTAACAGATCTCAAAATTTTCTCTGCTATTTGATAGAAATTAAATATGGCATATTTTATAATATTTTTTTCTCTTCATTCTTTATGCTCATGGCAAGCCTGAAATAAGATAAGTCAAATTGTGCTATCTGGTGTAGGGAAATTAAGCAAGAAAAAAAGAAATGTTATTCTTCCTGCAGGTACAAATTAAGGAAATCTTATAGGTTTTACAAAACCTCTTTGCAGGTGAGATCCTGAGGAGAATAATCATGTGAGGGCAACAGAAAACAACTGAATCCATTTTTTTAAAATTTTTGTTTTGTTTTGTTTTGTGTTTTTTGAGACAGGGTCTTGCTTTGTAGTTCAGGCTGGCCCTGAGCTCACTATGGTGCCCAGGCAAGCTGCCGCGAACTCAGCAATCCTCCTGTCTCTGCCTCCCGAGTGCTGGGATTATAGGTGTGAGCCACCACTTCCGGCATTGTGGTATGTGGTGTTGATTGTTGGTGGGCGTGTCTCCACGCCCAGCATTATATGAGGTTACTGGGGATGAAACTCAGGACCTTGCGCTTGCGAGGCAGGCACCGAACCACTGAGCTAACCCTCCGGCCCCTGAATTCATTTTTAAAAGAGAGAAAAGTTCAGCCAAGCATGGTAGCTCACACCTATGATCCCAGCACTCGGGAGACAGAGGCAGAGGCAGGAGGACTGCTGAGTTTGAGGTTTGCCTGGGTTACATAGTAAGCTCAGGAATGTCCTGAACTACAAAGCGAGACCCTATCTCCAAAAAAAAGAGAGAGAGAAAAGTTCAGTTGCAGAAGGAAAAGGAAGAAAAGAGAAAAAAGGTGATGGAATGAATCCAGTTGGAAAGAAAAAATATAAGAAGCTAGAAAGAGATATAGTGACTTAATTGTGGTTTGTTTGGAAGGTGAAATTATGAGTGCAGCCTTCTGTTTGCCTAAACTGCTCACCTAGTATAAGTTGGTTCTTTTCCCTGGTGCTGCTTGAAGTGTTTAACAGGTATATCAATAACACTAAGTTTATATTGACCAAAAAAACCCTGTAGTAATTCTTTGGGCAGTCAGGGCAATATTAGTTCATTATCTGACTGTACTCAGATAGCTGTAATTTCTGCCCTCTTCCTCTCTTTCAGTTGCTTTCAAAAAATACTTGTGAACTCTTTGTATATGTAATATTTCTTCCAAAGAGTTAACTTTTACCTTCTTGTTGAAGTTTAAAATTTACTACATCTTAAAAAGTGTTTTCTTGGGCCGGAGATTTAGTTCAGTGGTTCCAGGGCCTGCCTCGCAAGTGCAAGGTCCTGAGTTCGATCTCTGGTAACCACATACAATGCTGGGCATGGTGACTCACGCCCATCAGCATCATTACCACATACCACAAATGCTGGGCATGGTGGCTTATGCCTGTAATCCCAGCACTCGGGAGGCAGAGACCAGGAGGATTGTTGAGTTCAAGGTTTGCCTGGGCTACATAGTGAGCTCAGGGCCATCCTGAACTACAAAGCGAGACCCTGTCTCAAAAAAGAAAAAGTGTTTTCTTTAAGATTTTTTAAAATTAATGATGAAATATAGAAATATTGAAATTATTTTTAAATGCATTTATTTTAGAAAGTATTCTAATAGCTATTCTTTGCCATGAGTTTTAAAAGTTTAATATTTTAATGAAGATTTAAAATATACCAAAATTTATTAGGCTTTTCCTGTCAACTGAGAAAAATTGGTCATTGCATTTCTCCATTTCTTACTTTTTAGGTATTTCCAAACTATCATATTTATCCTCCAACTGCACCTCACGTTGCTTATATGCAACCAAAAGCAAATGCACCTTCCTTCTTCATGGCTGACGAACTCCGACAGGTATGCTTATCATACTGTTTAGATACATATCCTGTACTAAAGTGGATAGAATTGTTTAAATGAGATGCCTTTGTGACTCCAGAATTTTTACAAAGGGCTCTTTGAAGTATATACATAAATGATTTCTACCCTTCAAAAAGCTTTTGGTAAGAGTTGTAGGGCCGGAGGGTTAGCTCAGTGGTTCCGGTGCCTGCCTCGCAAGCACAGGGTCCTGAGTTCAATCCCGGGTAACCACGCTGGGTGTGGAGCCTCACACCCACCAGCAATCAATACCACATACCACAGTGCCTGGTGTGGTGGCTCAGGCCTGTAATCCCAGCACTCAGGAGGCAGAGACAGGATGATTGCTGAGTTCAAGGCTTGCCTGGGCTACATAGTGAGCTCAGAGCCAGCCTGAACTACAAAGTGAGACCCTGTCTCAGAAAAAAAAAAGAGTTGTAGATTGAGAGTACATAGTATGGCACAAAAATGAGCTTTAAGAGAGCTGGATTTTTTTTTTTTACAAATAAGTTTTACATAGTAATTAGTTTCTGTTTTTGTGTTTGAGACAAAGCTTCACTATGTAGCCCAGGCTGGCCTCACACTTGTGACAGATCTGCCTCAGCTTTACTAAATCTGGCTTATTTTTTTGTAAATCATTTAACTTTATTTTTTGGTAAACAGCTAAATATTATTTGATATGTATAGTTTCATTTAGCACTGAGGGTCTCAATATTTTTGTTTCAAAGAAATAATTTCTGCGAGTATGATAATTTGGGAATGTATTATTGACCAGCTAACCATATATGTGGCAATCTGGATTTTAGAGGAGTGTTTAAATGTCAGTGTACTTGTTTCCTTTTCTCAGGAGCTGATCAATAGACATTTAATAACAATGGCTCAAATTGATCAAGCAGATATGCCAGGTAAAATGTACTTTTTTATCCTTTTTGAGATTATTATATAGTACTGTATCTTTATTACTATGAAGCATTCCAAGACATTATGACTTCCTGTTCATTTTCATTAATTATATAATATTCTTAATTTTAAAAGTAAAATTCATGATTATTTACTGTGAACTTGAATATGATTTTCTCTTGAAATTCAATGTAGATTTAGGTTCTTAAGCAGTGTATAAAGGTAGTTATTTTCAAGAGTCCAGTGTTTCAGACAGTGTGCTGATTAACCAATTTATGCTGAAGATTGAAACTTCTTGAATTTTTACATGAAATTCATGTATTAGCTAGATAAATTCAACAAATAGGAATTTGAAAACATTTCATTGTGTTCTGTTGTTATGGGTGTTGAAAAATGGAACCTTAGACACTGAAGGGTTAAACACTTACATTTCTGACTTTATTCCCTGTACAAAGAACCTGTGACATACAGTCATCCCTGTGTCATATATTGGAAAACCAAGCTGACAATTCAAGTAACTTGCTGGTAGAACTAATGGCTAATAAATGGCTGGCTGAGTTAGGACTTAGACCTGAGTTTTTCTGATTGTACTATAATGTTCCTCAAAGAGTATTAACATTTCTGTAACTTGTCCTATATAAATTTAATTCAACAAAAAGATTACAAAAATACAACAGGAATACATTTGCCTCAGAAATAATCTTGAGGGCTGGGGAATTAGCTCAGTGGTTCCAGCGTCTGTCTCACAAACACAAAGTCCTGAGTTCTATCCCTGGCACCACATACCACAATACTGGGTGTGGTGGCTCACACCTGTAATCCCAGCACTCGGGTAGCAGAGGATTGTCGAGGGTTTGAGGCTAGTCTGGGCTACATAGTGAGTTTTGGGCGAGCCTGAACTACAAAGTGAGACCTTGTCTCAAAAAAAAAAAAAGAAAAAGAAAAAGAAAAGGACTATGTCTGAGTATTGCTTTATGTCTTAAGACTGATCTATCCAGTTTAAATGAGTGGGATACTTATCTGTCATAACCTTTGAAATACTCCACTGAAAGTTTTCTTCATTGTGTAGCATCATATTTGAGGTCCTAGTCAGGGCAAAAGTTAAAAAAGAAGAAATTGAAAGCATAAAGATTGGAAAGGAAAAAATAAACTTGTTACCCATGAATTATCCCATCACAAATTTGACATTGTGATGTTATAGATTTTAGAAAACAGCTACATGTAAGAATATATCAGTTGCATTTCTATAGATTACTACCCAGTAACTATACTAGGAATAGATACAATAAAAGATGTATAAGATACCAACAGAGGAGGTTTATTAAAAGGTTTTTAAATAAAATAAACTATGGCTGGATTTAGGAACATACTAATTAAAGTAGATATTTTCCTAATTCAGTATAATTTTAGTCCAGTCATAGCATAGCTTTTCATGGAATATGACAGTTTTTCAGAGAGTAAAGGACCAGGACTGCTCAAAGCACTTTTTAGGATGTGGTTACTTTTCATATTAAATGAAGAATCTATTCTTCTGTTGAGAGAGAAGGCTAGATTTTGGTCTGCAATAACAAAAACAATATGGTAGTGACACAGGTTTAGAACAGTTGATGAATGAACAGACTGGCAAGAAGAGCCCAGATACAGTCTATGATAAAGGTGTCATTGGTGTGTGGGGGGGCATTGGAAACAGCAGTTTCTATATTTAAGAGATATATAAGATCATTATTTTAAGCCACATTGAAATGCTAACTCTAAAGATTAAGAATTTCCATTTATAAGATGAAGCTTTAAAACTTTACCCCAAAATATAAATGTATAGAATTTAAAAATTGATTTTAGTGGTACATTTTACACATACAATGTGATCACTTTTAACATTGAGAACTTGTACCTATACATGACACATCTTGATTCTCATTTTACCCCTTTTCCCCTGCCCTCCCTATAATCCCCATTCCCATATACATAAGGTTTGTTTCCTTTTTTTACTATCAAATTTTTTCTTTCACTTCTTTACTTTCCCCTAAACACCCTTTCCCTTTTCCTTTTGTATATTTTCTTCCTGTGTCACATTACCAATCATACTAAATGAATAGATTGACATTTTAATAAGAAAAATTTTCATATACAGGACACAAAGATTGTTTTCTCCAAATACTTATAAGTAAGATATTATTTTAAAATATGATAAAGTGTTAATATGTAGGTGTATCATTGGTGGCAATATAAATTGGTGTGCCTGTTACTGCTTTGGAAAACTCCTTAAGATGACTGCATGCATCAGTTCTGATTGAAAAATGAGGCAAAGCCCCTGAACATTTGGACTAGAATTAGAAGATAGACAAGATACTCATAAAACACTACTGACGGCAATAGGAACTTAAACAATTCTAATGGCCATTTGAAGCACAGTAGATTAAGTAATAGATAGTAGAATGTTTTATAAGTATATTGACAGGCATTAATGCAGACGAATTTTAGTAATAAGTTAAAAAGTGAGTTACAAGAGACTACATAGAACAGATGTGATCTTCTGTATTGCTTTTCTTTTTTTTTTTTGGCTTTGCTTTTATCTGTAGGGTGTTTTTATTACAGTAATTGTTTTAATGAGTGATAGTGATCTGGGGTCCCCTTCATTCATGAATAATTACATGTGTTTGTTAAATTGATTAGAAAACAGTGCTAGGTAGTCCTATCTTTAAAATTCAACATCTTTACATTATACAAATGGAACAAATTTAAATGGAAAATACCTCAGTGTAATAAAGGCCAATAAAGTAAGCCTAACAGCAACACTAAATGGGGAAAAGTTGAAAGCTTTTTCTCTTAAAATGTGGAATAAGACAAGTTTGAATGATGGTGGAAAAGTTTGAGTAATGGTGGAAAAGTAAACAAGTTTGAGTAATGGCGGAAAAGTAAACAGAACAGTAGTGATATTTTTTTTCAGAATTGTACTGGAAGTCCTAGCCGGAGCAGCAATCAGGCAGAAAAAGGTATAAAGGACATTCAAAGTTGTTTTTTTAAAGGAAGCCAGTTTTTATTATTGTAGATCGCTTACCCTTACATATCAATCCCTAGGGACTTCAAAATACTATTAAAACTAATAAATTCACCTATGTTGTAAAAGCAACATACAAAAACCAAGTAACATGTTAAGTACGCTAATACTGAATTATTTGAACTAGAAATCAGGAAAGCAGTCCAATTTATATTAGCTGTCCGCCCCAACATAAAATCCTAAGAATAATTTAACCAGAGGTAAAATATCTCTATAGTGAAAACTTCAACATCGATGAAGGAAAGAATTCAAAAAGTCAATAAGTATTGTTAAAATGTCTACTGAAATTGACGTATAGATTCAGTGCAGTCCCTGTAACATGAGAAGTCAGTGGAGCCTCCATTGGTCAGGACAGAGTATGTCTAGACAAGAATTATTTTGTAATGCTGTCAGTTATCTATGGTTTACAGAATTGCAAGATATATTCTACACAATTAGACACCTTTAAATAGTGCAGTTTTTCACTGAAGCACAAATTTGTTTTGGTTGCTATGCGTAGAATTCTGTATGACTTGCTGGAAAATGGTCACATGAAAGAAGAGTGTAGGATTTTTAGTTGATACATGCGTTTCATACATATAAGATCTCGGTCATACTTGCGAGATGAGTACCACTGTTTAGCATGATAAATTTCATATCCCAGGTGTGGCCTTTGTTTTCCTGTGGTCTAAACACCTCTGCTTCACTTTTGTCTGCACTGTGCCCTCTCTCTAGTATACTCTGCGCTTCCTCCACATAAAACTCTGCCATCCCTAAGTGTAGTGTGTATGTGCCAGCCTTGTTGTCCACCTTACTCTCTCATCATTCCTCTCCCTTTCTACTTGTTTTAGCTCGTTAATAACAGTCTTACCATCCAGGGTTCCATTTTTGGAGACAGGGTCTTGCTTTGTTGTTCAGGCTGGCCCTGAACTCACTATGGAGCCCAGGCAAGCCTCGAACTCAGCAGTCCTCCTGCCTCTGCCTCCCAAGTGCTGGGATTACGGGCATGAGCCACCATGCCCAGCACTCTGGTAGGTGGTAATGATTGCTGGTGGGCATGAGTCACTAAGCCCAGTATTGTTGTATGTGACTACTGGGGATCGAACCAGGGATGTTGCGCTTGCTAGGCAGGCACTAGAACCACTGAGCTAAGTCTCTGGCCCTGAACATCATTGTTTACAATAATGAAAAATGCTACTTCTTTCATGAGATATTCCCTAGTATCTTTAGCTTGTTCCTATATTTCCATAATGCAGTGCTTTCTAAAGTACAGTCCCATACTAGCATCCTCATTTTCATTATAATGTAGGAACCGTATTAGAGTTATAAATTCTTTGACTCCAGTTCAGACCTGAGCCCAGGGAAGCCTTCAACTCAGCAATCTTCTTGCTTCTACTGCCCGAGTGCTGCTGGGATTACAAGCATGAGCCACCACGCCCAGCATTGTGGTGTGTAGTACTGATTGCCAGTGGATGTGAGTCACCACACCCGGTATTGTTGTATATGGTTACCAGGGATCCAACCAGGTGCTGGAACCACTAAGCTAGATCTCTGGCCCATGGCATATATTTTTGTGTACAGTTTAACTTTAGTGCTGGGGTTCCATCTCAGGGCCTAGGACACACAGGTAGCACTCTGCTATTGCACTACATACATCTATAGTCCAGTTCTAGTATACAACCTGTGAATCCTTCAGTGAAATATCAAATTTAGATTCAAGATATGTGACTTCTAGAGCCTGTGTTGTTAACAAACATTGGTACGTTATATGTGCTTAAACATAAAATTTTTTTCTTTCAGGAACATAAAGGCATAGTAATACTGTTTTTATTTCTAGTAGGCTTTAAAATATGATATGCCACTGTTGGCTACAATAAGACCTGTATGTAACCAGTTACTGTTCTCAACATTTCCACTGTCAATCCTCATTATTATTACACTACAGTACATACTGCTTTAGCTATCCCTGTTAATTACTTTGCAGAGGAAATTTCCTCAAGTTGTACTTACTGAACCAAAAGTTTAAGAGTTTCAGTATCAGTTGTTGTATTTGTATGGACATACATAAATATCTATACATGAAAACACACTAATACATTGAGATTTGTTTGGAATTTATGCTTCAAAAAAGAATTCAATGACTGGGGGCGTATCTCAGTGGTTCTGGCCCCTGCATCATAAGCACAAAGTCCCAAATTTTGTTCTTGGTAACAAAAACAAAACAACAAAACAAAACAAACAAACAGAAAAACTCTTTGGGCTAAGGATTTAGTTCAGTTGTTACTGCGCCTACCTTGGAAGCACAAGGGCCTGATTTCAATCCCTGGTACTGCAAAAAAAAAAAAAGGAAAAAATTTGTTTAAATATGTTTTATATAAAATAGCACATTTAAAGAAACAATCTGTCTTGATTTATTCCACACCAGAATAAAAAAATGTTCAAAATCATTGTTTCTAGTAGTTATTTCTGAGAAGAAAATATGTATTGTGCCATAAAAGGTAGGAAATAATGGACTTTGGTTGTTAGGCCTATTTTTATTGATACTGAAGTTGTAGTTATATAAAATTGTTGTAAGTGCCAACACTATTCTAATAATATGTGTGTTTTGATAGATGAGTTTATAGTAGATTTGATCTTTTTATATATTGATACATGAATATTTCTAATTGAAAGTTGTTCTCTTATGAATTATTCTAGCAGTCCCCACAGAGGTTGACAGCTACCATAGCCTATTCCCTCTAGAACCACTGCCACCCCCCAACCGTATACAGAAATCGAGTAATTTTGGATACATTACATCTTGCTACAAAGCTGTAAATAGCAAAGATGATCTACCATATTGCCTTCGGAGGATACATGGTAAGGAAGATAAAATTTCCTTTTTTATAATTGTATTACTGAGGCCAGGATTATTCAAACTTTCCTGAATATATTGACTCATTTAACATAAATTTACAAGACAATAAACTTTTTTCATTTGAAAATTAGTACATGATAAGCAATATGAAACAAGATTTTCTTTGCATTTATGATAGAATACCACAGGAGATGTCATTTAAAGTTTATTGTAGTAGAAAAATGTTCTTTTTCAGGTTTTCGTCTTGTTAACACAAAGTGCATGGTGTTAGTTGATATGTGGAAAAAAATTCAGCACTCAAATATTGTAACCCTGCGTGAAGTATTTACCACTAAAGCATTTGCAGAGCCTTGTGAGTAACTTGTACTGTAATTGTCTTACTGCTGCTAAGCATCCTTCTTTGAAGCCAGGCTTCTATAATGATTGGTTGTGTTTTATTTTAAGCACTTGTGTTTGCATATGATTTCCATGCTGGTGGAGAAACTATGATGAGCAGACACTTTAACGACCCTAATGCTGATGCCTATTTCACAAAGAGAAAGTGGGGTAAGAAAAACACACTTTGATAAGTACTGTTGCTCTGTGGAAAAATAATTTGTAACTTAAATACATGTAAATTTGTTCCCATAATGACTCACTTTAAGGATTCAGTTACATTTTAAAAAGAAATGGAATTAATCTGCAGAAAGTTAAGAGAATAATATTTATATTTACTGAGGTTTAGATGGGTTCTAAAGACTCGTATCGGATGTTTGAAATAAATGGAAAATGTGTTTTCTCTGAAAATAGATTTTCTTTTAAAGATAACGATTTATAAAATTTATACATTAAAAATAGTTATTTATGGCTTTATAGTCAAAGCATAAATGTGACTGGTACTTTTTTGTACTCTTGTTTTTGTCTCCCTTAGCATTGTTTCGTTTTTATCATTTCATAATCATATTCTGTCTAATTTATTATAAATATAGCCCATATTTATATTCTCTATAATTTGATTTACTTGTATACCTATGTGACTGTAATATTGTTTGTTATTTCCTTAAATCATTTTGTCTAAAGGTAGGATTTCATGATATTTTTGGAATCAGTCTTCAGAGTAGATTTTCAAAGAACTTCAAACATGGGATATTTTATCACCTTTCTTTTTAATATTTACTTAAATGACCGTCTTATAATTAAAGTCAAAGAACCAAAATGTTTTCATTTTATTCTAGCAAATGTTTATCTGAAGGGTGAATTATTTCAGAGAAAAAGTAAAACCATTTTGAGAGATATGTTAAATTTGTGCTTTGGGGGAAGAGTCTCATTTTCTTATTAGTGCCCAGAAAGAAGCATTAACTTCCTAAAGATTTTTTTGAATATATATAATTTGTAGAAATTTAATGGGTGGGGCAAGATTAGAGAGTCAGATTACAACTCCTTTAAGGACTAATCCTGGATAAAAATTACTTCTCTTTACTTGTGACTTTGCTTTCTGCATTCTGACAGTTGAAAGAAAAAAGTTGTGGTTACCTCATGAAAAAAGCTGTTTGACATTGAAATCTGGTCATGTAGTATAGTCATTGTTTTTCCTTTTGCTGTGTCATTGTAGATACATGCATAATTTTGTTGAAGGGAATGTGGTATAACTTTTCCTAAAGTTGAACATGGTTGTTGTTTGAGTTTATTTTAGTCATAACACCTGTGAAATGACTGTTGCCTTTAATTTATAGCTGGGTTTTTGACCTCAACATAGTTGACATTATAGCTGCATAATTATTCTTGTCTTGTACGGTGCAGAATATTTGAGCGGGTTCTGCCTGCTGCAGACCAGGATCGAGTCCTTCTACACAAGTTGTGACACCAGAATATCTGTAGGCATTACAAATGTTCCCTGTTCAGAAGCACTCCTTCATAGCATTTTTTCCATTTAAAAAATAATTAGTTTATTTAAGTCTTTTTTGATATATTAACATTTTCAAAGCAAGTATACTTTTTCAGATATTTTAAAGTAGTGTTAGAATGATTATAACTTACCTAAACATACCAGACATGTCTGGAAAGTCTGTTCTCTTGTAATTTACTTTAGCACAAACTGAAAAATTCCCATTGTAAGAAATACATTAATTGAGAAAACTGGAATAATATAATATCACATAGGTATTGTTAAAAGGTTTAAAATGAGTTCAAGTGAATTAGAAATCAAATCTGGTGCAAAATAAACACTAAGTGCTATGTGTTTGCTATAAATAGTTATATATTTATTTTCATCATTATTACATTAGTTAAATAATTTTACTTAACCTCTTCAATATGTGTGTGTGCTGAGGATTGAGCCCAGAGCTTTATGCTGTACACTAAGCTGTGTCATAAGCCCCTAAACTCTTCACAGTTATCTTTGAAATTGTTCGCCGGGCATGGTGGCTCACGCCTGTAATCCCAGTATTCGGGAGGCAGAGGCAGGAGGATTGCTCAGTTCAAGGCTTGCCTGGGCTCCATAGTGAGCTCAGGGCCAGCCTGAACTACAAAGCGAGACCCTGTCTCAAAAAAAAGATAATAGTTTTTAAATTTTGTATGTTCTTACTAAAATTTTATCCTAAGCTGTAATTATGTATTATCTCTATAACGATTTAACTGTTACTTTTAGTAATTAAAAAATCTTTATGAAATTTACATGCATCTATGTTTTCTAATTTAAGTATTAACCCTAACCCAGAAAATATTATCAAAGCAGTTAAAATAATTGCTAGGTAAAAATGATTACTTTTGACAGATCTGAATATAGTTATGTTTCAGCATTAAATCAAGTTAAATTCAGTATTTTGCATTTATATTCATGTAAATTGGATATCATCCTGACATATCTACAGTGGAGGAGGTTGAGTGGAATAAGAAAACTATTCAACATAAGTTGATGTTAGAGACTTCTCATTCCCTTTAGCCACAGAATTAACATGCAAAGCCTGAACAGTAATAGAGGCTAGGATTATCCACATTGTAAGTAAAGTGACAATACACTTTTTGTGTTTTTAATGAAAATTTATTTTCGTTTTGTTTTCATTTTTTGCCAACAATAATTATTTAAATAATTTTTATTTAATATTAATAACTCTAGTATATGTTCATAGAAAAGAACATTTCAAGGAGAGTTCTGATGCTTCTAGTGATACAGAAGGTATAAATAATTTCAATCATAGGAAACTTTGGGTTTGCCAGTTAAATTCTAATTTAATACATGTATTTCTTTTATTTATTTATTTATTTTTTGAGACAGGGTCTCGCTTTGTAGTTCAGGCTGGCTCTGAGCTCACTATGTAGCCCAGGCAAGTCTCAAACTCAGCAATCCTCCTGCCTCTGCCTCCCGAGTGCTGGGATTACAGGTGTGAGCCACCACACCCGGCTAACACATGTATTTCTAATTTAATAATTCTGAATTATACACCTGTATTTTTGTCCTTTCATTATTGCATAGGTGTATTGATATTGTGCTGTGAATATATATATGATTTTCTTTGCCAAATTTGGATTGAATATTTCAATCTTTTTTTTTTTTTTTTTGAGACAGGGTCTCACTTTGTAGTTCAGGCTGGCCTGAGCTCACTATGTAGCCCAGGCAAGCCTTGAACTCAGCAATCCTCCTGCTTCTGCCGCCCAAGTGCTGGGATGACAGGCGTAAGCCACCATGCCCAGCACTGTGGTATGTGGTATTGATTGCTGGTGGGCGTGAGTCACCACAACCAGCATTGTATGTGGTTACGGGGATCGAACTCAGGACCTTGCGCTTGCGAGGCAGGCCCTGGAACCACTGAGCTAAATCTCCGGCCCTGAATATTTCAACCTTTTAGTTGTGTACTTAAATGAAAGTGTCATTTCTTGATTTACTTGCTTTATAGGTCAGCACGATGGGCCATTGCCCAGGCAGCATGCTGGATTATTGCCAGAATCTCTCATTTGGGCATACATTGTCCAACTGAGTTCTGCATTGCGTACCATTCATACAGCAGGTTTGGCGTGTCGAGTTATGGACCCAACAAAGATTCTGATAACTGGCAAAACAAGGTACTAACATTTTGAGTTTTTATTAACTGTGTGACCAGTGGCACCAAGTAAAGTATAATGAGTTGTTTTAATTTCACCTTTCTGTACATTTCATCTATAACAATTGCTGATGTTTTTTGTTTTTTTTTTGAGACAGGGTCTCACTTTGTAGTTCAGGCTGGCTCTGAGCTCACTGTGTAGCTTAGGCAAGCTTCACACTCAGCAATCCTCCTGTCTCTGCCTCCCGAGTGCTGGGATGACAGGCATGATTGCTGTGATGTTTTAATTCATTTGCAAGTCCCCCCCAATTTTGAATTCTTAATAAAATTCTTAACCAAAAATCTTGGTAAGGATCAGAAAGCATGTAGGTTAGAGGAGTAGAGAAGAAGTATCAATACAGCTTTTTTATGTAGAATCACAATTCTACGTGAACCAAAATCCCTTGAGGCTGAAGTGCAAAATGTTGGTTTACAGACTCTACCCTAGAGTTCTGGGTGATGCTTGCAGTGGTCTAGAAGTCTATAGGCCCTAGACATTCCTGAGAGGTACTTCTGACTGCTGGCTAAGTCTGTGCTTTGAGATCCACCAGTGCAGAGTTAAGCAATACAGACCTTGACTTTACCCGAGTTTGAGTTGCCAAAATTTTGAAAATTGTGTTGGGCAGTGTAGTAGCATGAAGAACTGAAGATCTGGTTGAGTACTGTGTCTTTAAAAGTCACAACTCGAGACTGAAGCCAGAGGATCACGAATTTGAGCCAGCCCAGACATCTTGGTGACTCAGGAAGACCCTATCTCAAAATAAATCAATAAATAAAATATAAGCAAAAGAGCAGAGGATGTAGCTCACTGGTGGGCTTGAGCCCCAGTACTGGGGAAGGGTGGCTGCAGGTCCAGTATGAGGTTCCCTGGGTCTGTACTCTGGCTCTGTTAATTACTATCTATGTGACCTTGAACAGGTTACTTAATTTTTCTATATTTCAGCACTGGTATTACACAGGTACTATTAACTCCATTTTCCTTATTTTTTAAGGTACCTGTCTCTCAAATTCATGGAGAAATTTGAAAGTGTTAATTCATGTGAAATGTGCAGAAGTGCCAGGTGTATCTTACCAAATGTTAGGAAACTAGGTTTCTTTCATGAATAACAGACAGGAGAGATAAAAAAGAAACTAACCTATTAGTCAAAAAATAAAGTTGAGCCGGGCGTGGTGGCTCATGCCTGTAATCCCAGCACTCGGGAGGCAGAGGCCGGAGGATTGCTGAGTTCAAGGCTTGCCTGGGCTACATAGTGAGCTCAGGGCCAGCCTGAACTACAAAGCGACACCCTGTATCAAAAAAAATAAATAGGGCCAGAGATTTAGCTCAATGGTACTGGTGTCTGCCTTGCAAGCGCAAGGTCCTGAGTTCCATCCCGGTAACCACATAGAATGCTGGGCGTGGTGACTCACACCCACCAGCAATCAATACCACATACCACAGTGCCGGGCATGGTGGCTCATGCCTGTAATCCCAGCACTCGGGAGGCAGAGACAGGAGGATTGCTGAGTTCGCGGCGGCTTGCCTGGGCTACATAGTGAGCTCAGGGCCAGCCTGAACTACAAAGCAAGACCCTGTCTCAAAAAATGAATGAATGAATGAATGAATGAATGAATGAATGAATGAATGAATGAATGAATGAATGAAATTAAAAAGTAAATAAAGTTGATCAGTTACTGAGTTTTAGAACCAGAAATGTAGCCTTTGATTATCCTTGGGCCTTAATATCCTTAAGTCTAAAAATATTTAATAGAGATTGTATGGGAGTGCATATGGAAATGAAAGACTACCTGATATTCTGAGATCATTCTGATATTAGAGGAAATGTTAAATGATCCCTTAACATATATAATAAAAATTATTCTAATTATTTTCTTCAAATTCTGTGGTCATTAAAGGTTGCGAGTAAATTGTGTTGGAGTTTTTGATGTTTTAACGTTTGACAACAGTCAAAATAATAATCCATTGGCATTAATGGCACAGTACCAGGTGAGTAAGAATTAACACAGATGTTTTACTTACAATTAAAAAGATAAATTTTTGTTTAAAGTATTTCAGGTGTTAAGTCTAGATTTTAATTTGTTCTTGGGTAGCCTGTTTGCCAACTTTGAACATGCATTTCTTAAATGTCAAGTGGTGATAGTGTAAGAGACCTTGTAAGTTGGAAAGTACAGAATAAATGGCAGTGTCAAAGTGGAAATGCATTTATATGATTAGGAAATTTATCCTCAGAATAGATGGAAAGATATTCATTAGTCATCTGAGTGAATTATATTAAATGACACTTTTTCACTCCTTTACTCACACCTTTTTTTTTTTTATTTTTTTGGTTTTACAACACTTGTCCCACTACCAATCAAAATCTTAGAAATGCTCTGAAAGGATTGTTAGATTTGTCATTTTCTAAGTAATTTTTTCTTTTGTTTAGTTCAAACCTGTCACTCACTTCTTGCATATTATCAGAATATTGTTATTGTATAATTTTATTCTAGTAATGTTATTTAGGCCCCATGATGTTCTTAGCTATTTTGTTATTTCTTATTTCCTTATTTATAGGATAAGGTATAGGAAAATGAGACCCTGGGGCTGGGGTGTAGCTCAGTGGTGACTGCTTGCCTAGCATGTTCACCATCCTGGGTTTGGTCCCCAGCGCTGAAGAAAGAAAGAAAGAACTGGTCTCTGTAAAGAAGTATTAAGAATAGTTGCTTTTGCCTTGATTATTCTGTGTAAGTAACATGGCTATTTACAGTAAATGTTTTATCTCCAGTTTGTATTGAAATGCTTCACTTTGGGATATGCAGCTGTCAGTTTAAGGCAATTTTAGCTCTTTGTGTGCAAGTAGTTTTGGGATATTATGTTTTGATGTTTGACCCAGAGAGATTTGGTACAAGGCAAAATTTTTCAATCATATAGAGAACATTTTACCTTTCCATTGCTCTTCCCTTTTCAGTTTCTGTTTAAAATTTTGAAAGAAGATTTAAGTTCTCTTCAGTATAATATAAAATATTGAAACAAAAAGGACAATACATTATTTAAGAAAGTATTTATTCCAATTTATGTATGCATCTCATGCTACTGAACCACAGGCAGTGCAGTTCGAAGACTTCCATGCACTCATTGAACTCAGGCATATACTGACTTCCTCTCTTCCATCTTTTCTGCCAAGCCAATCTAACCTAATCCAGTGGCAGTCTGGCTGTCCGGGTTAATAGCAGCACCTAGTGGGCAGTGCAGGGAAGAATCTTAACTGATTCTGTTTTCCAGCATCAGTTTTCTTCCACTGATCTGGCCCTACCTTCTTATCAAGGTGTTGTTCCTTGGAAACTTGCCTCTTACACTTAAAGACTAGTAGTTGTCTTTGAATAATAATTCTTCGTTGTTTTTGTGCTTCCAAGAGTGACTGATTCGTGGCTTTTAAAAAGTAATGTTCTTCCTGTATCTGAGAAAACAGTAAAATTTTGGAGAGCTATAGAAATTATTTAGAACTAGTACCATCACTTCCGTTGTAAGAATCTAGAAAACTTCTATGAACATTTATAAACAAAGGAAGACATGCTTTGTTAATTTTCTATGCTTTTTAAAAATAATTTTTTAATTTTTAAATTTCTGATACCAGCTGGGGATGTAATTAAGGTAGAGTATTTGCCAAGCATGCACATGACATGGATTTAATCTTTGCCACATCCCCTTCCAAACACATATAGGCACATGCATGTACACCCATGTGAATGCATACACCCACACAAATATGACTTTGTTTTTTTGTCAAAGCAGTATTATTTTCTAATTTTTGTTTACAAATGTACAGGACTGTATTTCAGAGATTTTACAAGTTGTACAGTTACTTTGAAAAACAAGACTCTTCAAAAGAAAAAAATGATTCCTGAGTTTCAGACCAACCATGTTTAATCATAAAAACTGATTTTGTAAATCATAAACTCGGTCAAATTTCAGTCAGTAGTCCTTTATTTTTCAGCAGTAAAGAAGGTACTAGATTATTCTTGCTGTGGAAGATTTCTTTTGTGCAGAAGATTTTTCATGTAACTTATTTACAGTAAGGTATAGGAGTTAAATAAAGATAATCCCAAAAGGGAGAGTGAGATTTTACAAAGGTATGTGAGAACGGAGTGCAATGTTTCTTGTAGTCTGTTTTTCATAGTCTTGCAAACACACGAATAGAAATGGACTTCCAGTAAAATAGACATAATATAGAGCCATAGATAGAATCAGAAAGAAATCAAGAATCAGGAAGAAACTAAAAATGAGTTAGGTAGAAAGCCTCCTGAATTCAGCAAATAGGGGGAAAAATAAGATGGAAGTAAGAAGTAGAATATCACATGGAAAATTATGTAGCTGAGAAATAAGGAAAAGAGAGTTACTTAATTTTTATGAAAAAAATTCTAGTCTTGATTATATTTTATAATATACTTTATTTCTAAAAATGGGTATTTCTACCTCATTACCTTTAATGTATTGGTAGTATATATTCAAAATAGATAAAATTTGTTTAACTCACTCCTCCAGCTACCTTGGACCTTTGTTTTCCTGTCTCATATTAGGTAGTAATGGGATGTTGTAGAACGGAGGCTTAGTTACTCATCAAGTCAAGGTGGGCCCAAACTGAAAATGTCTCCTGTTTTAAAGAGTAGGAAGCTGTATATTGGTACCTGCTACTAAAATATTTGATAAATAAGCCAACTTCAGCTTATTTTTCTCAATTCAGTAGTTAGAACATCTGTAGACATTTACAGTTAGTGTGGATGGATACATACTTTTGATTTCTGTTGGCCAAGATTTCTGTAACTTTCTTATTGTAACCTGCAATGTTTCACTAGATTTTTAAGTGTGATTGAAGGGACTCCTCAGAATATACCGCAGTGCCCTCCAAGAGCAGCTTGGGCAGTGGTGACAGCGTCTCTCATGCACACCTTCCCTTCTGTCCACTGTGCCCTCATTCTGACACCAGCTCTTTCTTGAGTCTCTTTTGATAGATCCAAAGTATTTTGTTTATCTAGTGGGTTCATCTGTTGATTAAAGGATTTTGTATTCAGTTTGTGAGATCCACAAATGCTAGTTTTGATACATTTTTAAATTTGAACTTTTGTTTTAGTAATGAAGTTCAACTTCCTCTGATTCCTTACTATTCAGATAAAATGTTGTTAAAGATACTCTTCTAATAGTAGAATACACAATTGGCTAAAAAAGATAGTCCACCGGCCTTGTGCTTCTCAACCCTGGCTGAATATTAGAATTTCTTGTGGATGTTTTGAAAAGCTGTACCTAGGCCTTATCCCAGGATACTGGGGTGAAGGGTTGTTCTCTACATGACTTTGTTGGCTGGTGATTTTTATATACAGCTAGATTTGAAATTCCTTATATTAAACCGTTACTCAGGGAAAGGGCATGCATTCTATGATTCAGATGAGATTTTAGAGTTTAAAGATTTAAAGAAATCATTGGTGGAAATTATTTCAAATGATATTCTGTTAACTTGGGCATTTTCTTAGGCATATAATGTGTGGTGGTTGTCTACCAAGCAGGGGTGACCATTTTGTTTCCTGGATTTATAATAGGTATTAGAAAACTTACATACCTCACTTCACTTGACTGTCTTTTTTTTTTAATTGAATTCTTTATTGGGACAATTTATGTACATCTCACAATCACATATAACATTGGGGAATTTGTACCAGTATATGACACAAGTTAATTCTCACTTTTACCCATATCCCTACCCACCCACACCTCCCCACCCCCTTTATACATACTCTTTTATTTTCTTTCTGAATCATATTTATTCCTTCCCCTCATTACATTCCCACATCCTATGGAAATTTCCCACTCTATAAAAGCTGCCATACTTTCTAGAGCTCATTTGCACCTACAGGTGTTCATGTCAAAGAGAAGATCCAGTATTTGCCTTTCTGTGATCTATTTATTTCACTTATTAGTATATCCTCCAGGTGTCTCCATTTGCACATAAATGAATCAATCTTGTCATTCTTTATGGCAGAATAATACTCCATTTTATAAAAAAAACCACAACTTCTTTATCCAGTCTCCAGTTGATGGGCATTTGGGTTGTTTCCAAGATTGAGCTATCACGAACTGAGCTGCTATGAACAATGGTGTACATCTGTCCTTCCAATATGATTTTTTAAATTCTTTTGGGTATATTCTTAGCAGGGGGATACCAGGGTCAAATGGGACCTCTAGTCCTAGTTTTCTGAGAAATCTCCACACAGATCTCCACAATGGTTGCACAAGTCTGCAATCCCACCAACAGTGGAGAAGGGTTCCTTTCTCCCCACAGCCACGCCAGCATTTATTTTTGGTTGATTTTGTGATCGTGGCCATTCTTTGTGGAGTGAGATGAAATCTCAGTGTTGTTTTCATTTGCATCTCTCGAATGACCAGTGATGTGGAACATTTCTTCATATGCTTCTTGGCTGCTTTGACTTTTTCCTCTGAAAAGTGTTAATTTCAGATGCCCATTTTTGAATTGGGTCTTTAAACTTGGAGAGGCTGATCTGTTTGAGTTCTTTATATATTGTAGATAATAGCCCTTTGTCTGATACACAGCTAGTAAAGATTTTTTCCCATGTTGTTGGTTGTCTTTTAGCAGTGCCAGTGACTTCTTTTGCTGTGCAGAAGCTTTTCAGTAGTATGAGATCCCATTTGTTGATTTTTTTTCTGCTAGTTCTTGTGCTATAGAGGTTTTATTCATAAAGTCTCTGCCTAAGCAAAGGAGGGAATCAGAAGGCTTAAATCTTAAAAAGAAAAAAAAAAGTAGGAAGGAGGTAGTGCCAGAACTCAAAGATCTGTTATAACACAAGCAAAAAATAGTCTTATTGGGAAACAAAAAGATAAGATCTCCTTGAGGTTTGCATCATTTTTGATGGTCTGGAGAACAAACATGCTCCAATATTAATGCTTATGTTTTAATGGGATAACTTTCCATTAAATCTTCACACTATCATGCAAAATGAAATCAGTATATATATATGATAATCGCAGTAATCATAAGTATATAGTAAATTTAAATTTGCTGTAACAGTGAAGAAATTAGCTCTATTTAAATATTTAAAAATTTTTAAAAAACAATGGTCCCATGGTAGGTGTCAAATAGCTTTACGTTTCTTAAAATGTACCCCTAGAACTACCTTTTGCAGCATTATCTGGGTGTTTTAAAAATGTTGGGCCTGTTCACTAAATGAGAATCCCTGGAGGAGAGGATCAGAAATCATCTTTTTAATAAACTCCAGGTGATTCTGGAATGCCAGGTTTGAGAACCCTGCCTCTAAGCTCTGTAGCTTACTTATAGTGATGATTTTGTTTCTAATTTAGACAGTTTATTAATGTATTAAGTGTATACCTGTAAATTACAATTTATATTTATCCTTTTATGTCAGCAAGCAGATCTGATATCATTAGGAAAAGTTGTGTTGGCTTTGGCTTGCAACTCTTTGGCAGGAATTCAGAGAGAGAATTTACAGAAAGCCATGGAATTGGTGACAATCAACTACTCTTCTGACCTGAAGAATCTGATCTTGTAAGTTCTTAATAATATAATTAAATCTTAATCATATGAGATAAAGAAACAACTTGTTTTCTTTTTGGGTATTGCTTATTTTCATATGGAGCCTTTCAGTGACGGTTTAATTCCCATTATTTAAAAACAAGCAAAAACCAGACAATTTTTAGTTATTGCTGAGAATGTATTTCTTTGAATAAATTAATAAGCTAGTGTGTTTAAGTTAGTTATTGATCTAAACATCTGGTCAAAGGGCACACTATAATGTATTAACATGCTCCTGCTATATGTTCCTTTTTGAGTAAAAATTAAAAATCTATTTCTTATGTTACACTAACCATGTATTAATAATTCAACAGCTACAAGTAGATCTTATTACAAGACATGAGACAGCACAGACATAGAATAGTTTCCATCATTTTAACATAGTTCTCCTGGCCCATGTTGTAGAGAGTGAAAGCTGTCATAAATTTTTTTAAGATATCAGGGAATATCTGAATATAGATTTGAACTGAATTGTGCATAAGAGACACCCACTGGAATTGTGTCCCCACAGGAGGACTTCTCACTGATTCTTACACATCTCATACTGAGAGATTCCAGAGGGTGGATAGTTAAGGCTTTTATTGTTAAGTTACTATAGAGAAGAGGACATCTCTTTTGAAACTTTTCCTATTATGTTCTAGAAGCAGTTAGAACTTACTGATCCTAATCAACGGTCTGTTTCAGCTTTCATTTGTCCCTTCTGATCTTTTTGTGTAGCCCTGGTTTATCCAGTTTCTTTTTGGAACAGCCCTGGATATGCTGTAGCAGAACACTGGAAACCAGTGTGGTTGCCTGGATCCTATTAATAACCAAATAAGATTTATTTTTTTCATTGATGCTATTAGTACATTTTATATGTACAATGTGACCACATTTAACATTGAGAACTTGTACCTGTGCATGACACATCTTGATTTCTCATTTTTCCCCTTTCCCCTGCACTCCTTACAACCTTCGCCCCTATATACATAAGTTCATTTGCTTTTTTTTTTAACTATCAAGTTGTTCTTTCTCTTTTATTTAGCCTTAGTTTGCAACACCTAGGATGTTTCAGAAAATTTAAGGTTATAATCTTTAAATTTTTCTTTTTTAAAACGTAGACATAGAAGACAGAAATATACAAACTGGCTTTGAGTTAACAATTATAGAAGCTATGTAATACATGGGGATTCATTATACTCTTTTGTATACTATTATAAATATTTGAAATTTTTCTTAATGAAAATGAATAAATAACATCATACTTCAGTAGTAGCCATGAACTAAACATGGAAGAATAAACCATATATCAACAGTTTTTGAACTGCTTAACATGAATTTACTAATTTCTCTGAGTCAGTTTATGAATTAAATACCATTATTAGCCCTTATTTGGAGACAGCAAAGCTGAGAAATAGAGATGAAGTAATTTATCAAAGTCCAATAGCATATGTTAATTTTATTATAATTAACCAAATATAAATGTATCAGTATTTACAGATAAATAGTTAAGGCAGATGTTCTGCATAGGTATAATCATTTATTCAACAGAAGAATGGCTACTTTATATCAAATTAAACAAAATCAACAAAATTTCCATCTTCTGGAAGCTTGTACTCAAGTAGGAAGAGTCAATAAACATATAAGCAAGTAAGATATTTCAGATTGTGGTAGGTCCTATGAAAACAAAAAGAATTGAAGTAGAAAAATGAAAGGTGGGCATATGCTCTCATAAAGATCAACAAATGGCTTATTTATAGATCATACAGTAACAGATGACTGAGGATCATTATATTCTAACAAGTAGCTCTTGAAATGTGTACTATTTCTCACTTGGTTATAATAATAGAAGAAATTGATCTGGTCTCTTCTGATATGTATTAACAAGTAAAGATTTCTCAGAAATAATGAATATATGACAATTGGTAAGTAAAGTAGCAGAGCAAAAGGTAGCATCTTTAAAAGCTGGGGCGCCTTTACTTAGCCTAACTGAAGATCCAGTTTTAGTTTCAAAAATTACCTCTTGGCAGGCATGGTGCTGTACGCCTAGATTCCCAAGTACTAGGTGGCTAAGACAGGAAGATCACTTGAGCCCACAAGTTCATGAGCTGGCTGGGAAACATAGTGAGGCTCCATCTCAGAAACAAGCACAACAATTTACTTTTAAAGAGCAACAGGAAAAGCTACCCAGTACTCAGTCCCCTCAAAAAATTTGTAACTATCTTTTCTTCTAGCAAAGTTAACAAGAGATGTTTAAGAATGCAAATGGTACATACTGGATCTTTTCTTTGATATGAGCACCTGTAGATACAAAGGTCCTCTAGAATGTATGATAGTTTTTATAGAATGGGAAATATACAAAAGGAATTTGGTGTGGGAACGTAATGAGGGGAAGGAATAAATATGATTTGGAAAAAAATACGAGTATGTATATAGGGGGTGGGTGGGTAGGGATATGAGTAAGAATGAGAACTGACCTGTGTCACATACCAGTACAAATTCCCCAATGTTGGGTGTGATTGTGAGCTGTGTATATAATGTACCAATAAAGAATTCAATTAAAAAAATAAAAAGAATGCAAATGGTAAGTGTAGTCCTCCTGTACTTTCCGTTTTCACTTCACAATAATGAAAATTCAGAAAGAGACATATTTCTCCATTGGCTCTTAAAATGTTCCAGGGAAGAAAAAATGATATTTAAGTTTAAATGTGTATTTAATTTGAATGAAAAATGTGCTTTCAAATTATGTGCACGAGATGATAATAGCAATGGCAATGTGTTTGTGGGTTATGTTATTTTTTTTAAATTGCATTTTGGGCATGCAAGTGATTTCCCTTTATCTTGGTTAGGTATTTGTTGACTGACCAAAATAGGATGCGAAGTGTAAATGACATCATGCCCATGATTGGTGCTCGATTTTATACTCAGTTGGATGCTGCTCAAATGAGAAATGATGTCATTGAAGAAGACCTTGCAAAGGTAAAGAATGAGGTTAAAAGATATTATATGCACTTAATATCAGTGCATCTAAATAGGTCTAAAACATAGTAATCATTTTACTGAACATAGTAGCTAATTAGCTAAGATTATAGATATTTTTATCCAAACAGGTACTTAGTAATTTAATTTCTCATGTCCTCTGGGCATTGTTTTTTGGGGTTTTTTTCATGGCTTTGCTATATTCATGACAAAAAGTCTTGATTTTTTTTCCTGTTATTTTAATGATTCCTAGAAATGATTGGCTACATACCCTAGAGTATTACTGTTGAATTGGTAGACTTACTGAGTTTAAAAGTATAATTGAAACTTACGGATGTTAAGATTTATTGCTTAGAGGTAATAATTGGTGCAAGATACCAGTTTTTGTAAACATAGGTTTTTATATTCATTTAGCTGGAGCATTAACATCCTTTTTCTTTTTAAAATGTTTTATAGGAGGTTCAAAATGGAAGACTGTTTAGGCTCCTAGCAAAATTGGGAACAATCAATGAGAGGCCGGAGTAAGGATTTACAGTATTTTATAACATTTTTTAATCAAGGGCACTATTTTGCATAATGAGAATTAGTAAACCTTATTCTTATTGGTTTTATTTGGAAAAAGAAAAAGATTCTTACATGATCTCAAGGTTGTTTAGAATACTATTTCTTAACCCCTAGCCTGGATGTAGCTTACTTGATAAATTTTACACATAGACACATAGAGAAAATGCCTGATGTTAGAAATCACTGTCATGGTTTGCACATGAACATTTTATAACTAATAACCTGTCTCCTTTGAAGCCTGATCAAATCAATTTACTTTGATCAGCTTAGGGACAACAGAGATCTCTAGTTGGTACATGCCTCTTATTTTCTATTAAAACACAATTTTTATAGCTGGTCATACTAGGAAACATAATGAGTTTACGGTTATCATTTGGTTGTGCATTGTTTGTAAGTTAAAAGTTAATCATCTCTTGCCAGGCATGGTGGCTCACACCTATAATCCCAGTACTAGGGAGACAGAGACAGGAGGATTGCTGAGTTCAAGGCTTGCCTGGGCTACATAATGAGCTCAGGGCCAGCCTGAACTACAAAGCAAGACCCTGTCTCAAAAAAAAAAAAGTTGATCATCTTTTTGTAAGCAGAGTTGGTATATTTAATATATAGCTGTCAAATTGTAGCTATTGTGATTATAATTTACATTTCAGAATCATTTAATCCATTTAGAGGTTCTATGTTGGTTGTGGAATTTTCCTTTTCTACCCATGAAATTCAAATCAACTTGCCCTTTTTTAAAATCAAAAGAATTAGGGCTTTCCTAGTAATTTTTTGAAGTGAGGATACTATGTTGAACCATTTTCTGAAAATGGTTTAAAGGATATTCTTCTAACTTCCTATGAATAGTGAATGTTTTGGGTTCTTGCAAGTCAAAAAATGTCTCTCAGTCACTAATAATATGGTTATGTATAAAATTTTAAGTTCTTTTTAATAGCTATATATTTTTTAATCTTTAAAATAAAGGGTTGTGGTTAAAAAAAATTAGAGTATTTCTTCTCTTACCGTTTATTCCCAGTTTTGTCATTTGCTCCTATTTAATTTAGTTTGTTTTGTCTAACTTCCAGAGATACAAACTCTTTCAGAGATACAACTCTTTCTCCTCCCATCTCTCTTTGCCTCCCATGTATATCTTTCTTACATATATAAAAATAATAAACCTTACTCAATGTTCTGTGTATTACTTTTTGCTCATAACATGTTTTGGAAATACTCTGCTTAGATATGTTAAGGATATGTCAGATTTATATATATGTGAACTAGAAAGACAGCGACAGACAAGAATCCACGAACACTTCCCTTTTGAAATCTCCCTACTTCCCTCCTCCTTCAGAGTAGTTTTTCTGTCTCTCTTTCTTTTTCCCTCACCCTGTCCCTCACTCCCTTTCCTTTTCCTTCCTTCAAAAAACAGAAAAAAATGAAAAGATGTGAACTAACTTTGTCCTTAATTGACCAAGAGTCATAACCTCCATGATGGAGGTTCTGTTATTAGTTCCATTTAACAAAGAAAATTGAGGCATATACAGATTAAATGACTTGTCCAAGTGCCAGATAGTTACTACATATATCAGCCAGAACTCCACTGTAGAGACCATGGTTGAAGTCTGTGCACTGTGTTGTTTGCTTATACTTCATGGTCAGGTAATAGTCCATCATACTGATACAGTTTGTTCCCTCAGTTCCCTATGCTTGGTTATTTGGGTGGTTTTCAAGGTTTTGGTAGTGTAATCAACCCTATAAAGACTAAATTATGCATAGTTAATTTTATGTCTGCATTATGAGTGTATATCACTACTGTATTTTAAACTGGAGTTTCATCATTCCAGTAGGTGAGAAATTGAATTTCAATGCCATGTGCTTTTTGAAATTACTTTTTTTTTTTTTCTTCCTGGAACTACTCTTAAGCCTATATGAGTATCTTTATATTTTTGATCCATTTCCATTTTCTCTCTGTTCATAGTCTTTGCCCATTTTTATTTTCAGTTCAATTATTAGTCTTTCTTGTTAACAGCAACTGGAGAGATTCACTATGGTGATTTATATATGTATATATATATATATATAATGTAATTGGTCATAGTATTTTTTAAATTGAATTCTTTATTGGTACATTTTATATACATCTCACAATCACACATGGTCACAGTATTTTTGTGCTTTTCTGGTTTGGACCATAGTTAGGTCTTTTCACTCCAAGATTATTAAACAATTATT
>PVIC010003531.1:0-68466 GCA_004025085.1 Thryonomys swinderianus | reverse complement strand
AGACACCGCTCTGACAGCCGCACGGCATTAAGACTTCAAAGCCGGGAAAATGAAGCGGGACCTAGTCATTTTGCAATAAAACGCGAAGCTGTGTAATAGTGCCCTTGCAAGCCACTTGGGACTTTTAAGACTTCAAATAAAATGCTATTAGCACAGACAGATAAACAATCTAAGCCACCATGTGCCTGGGGTGATACCCTTGTGCTTTCCAATGGGCAAAGAAAATACTGCAGCTGGGTGCCGGGAGGAGGGGTGTGGGAACTGTCGCCCGCGGGCGGCCGCCACGCTGGGCCTCACACAGCCACCCCTCGCCGTGGGGACTCCGTGCCTTCTCCAAAACCAGCTTCCGCCCAGAGGAAGCGATGGAGACGCCACCCAGGAGCTTCCTGCCCCTTGCTCGGTGGCACGTGGGTAAACATGGTGGCGCAGGCCAGTCAAGCCTCCCAGGGGCACCAGGCTCCCCGGTCTTGCTGTGGCCGGGCAGGGGCTCGAGAGGGCTACGCCTTGGCCTTGCTGCGGCCCCTGCCCGTTACGGATGGCCCCGTGGAGACACAGCACCCACCTTCACCTCAGGGCCCGCAGAGGCCAGGCCACTGTCTAAACAAAACCCTGGTTGGCGGTTCCACGTCAGTGAGCCCAGGTTCTGGGCATAACGGATGCCCGGGCACTCCTTCCAGCTGGCACCGCTCCTCAAGGCACACCGGTGCGTTTTTCTGAGCACACTGCTCGGCTGTCTCTTGTTTCTCCCTCAGCCGCCATTGTGCTCTGGCAGCCAGAATAAAATATGCCAAACACTCCTGGCAGCGGGGCCGACAGCTGATGAATGTAACTTCTCTGCACATAATGCCCGAGGTAGCGCGGCGAGGCCTATTTAGAACATCGGGCTGTGCCAGCCCGCAGATTCCTCCTCGCTTTAACCCGAGAGATAGCGGGCATCGTGCAATGAGCCGAGGGCTGTGGGCACGACACAGGGACTTCCTACTTCCCGGTCTATTCCACACTCTGCTCAAACAGAGAAGCAGAATCCTGGCTCATTGTTACCGTGTCAATACGCAGCGTCAAGTGCACACAAAACACAAGCACAGCAACTACTTAGGATCCAGCCACCAAGGCTGTCGCCCCTTTAAATTGGAAAAGAGGGGAGGGGGACATTCTGCAAATTCTACAAGAAGAAAATGTCACATTTGTATAGACCCCAAATCCCCCCTGTTTAAACAGGGTGATTAATATCAGTTCCTGTAGGAAATTAAATTCGGGGAAGAGCAGCAGTATGCAGATATGCAGATTTCTGGGCAGCGTGGCCATCTCTGGGCGAGGAGCGGCTGATTAATCTGTGTCCTCGGAATACAAAATGAAACGCTGGGCTCTCTGGGGCGAGCGCAAGAAATGACTCCCCCCCCCGAAGGAGGAGAGAGGGCCCCACAGAGTGGGAGGAGGGGGTCGGGAGCCACGCGCCACGGCCTCCCAGTCGCAGGCACGGCTGACATTTGGCACGCAGCGTCGCCGCGTCGCCCCCGACAGGGCAGCCTGTCTTCGGCCTCGCCCTCAGGACCCGCACACTGAAGAGGGCGGGTCCGCTGCGAGCCAGCCTGGCCGCGGGTCATGGACAGACGCCCACCAGCGTTCCTGGGTTTAAGTCTCCATGCCGCTTTTTTTGTTTTTAAGGTTGGTTATTTCCCGGAAAGACAAAATGGAGCAGACAATTTGTTCGATATGATGCAGCAACTTAATCTGCAAATATAAAATGATTCCTCTCCTAACCCAATCTTCTCATCACCCCAAAATGTCAGCGTGGTCATAGTGTCTGGGCTGGAATGAGTATAAGATGTTTGATCAGTGAATAATAATGTTATTTAGTTTTTTCAAAAAATATTTACAGTGAGACAGGAAAAGTCATTTCCAGTGGGATTTTTTTGCTGTTAGTAGAAACCTAAGCCTGTTATTCTAACCCATTCAGAGTCTCTCCAATAATTGTATAGAAGTAGGCATTATGCTATATTATTAAGGCTGTAATTTCCTGCTGAATCTGTCTGGATGTTTCTTTTTATCACTTGGTAATTTCTTTCTAGTTATAGCATAATTAAGTTTCCTGACCCCTGCTCACTCTTTTAACAGGACGCTTAGAAATACACTAGGCCTGCAGATCTTCAGCCTGATGTCCTCTCTCCCCACGCAGTAATGGAATAAAATTATTAATCCAGTAATTGTGCAGCACACATTACTTTGCATTGAATGTCCCTCGTCCTCATTTTCTGTTAGTGACAATCAGCCAGAGGCACAAATCATTTCTGCGGGGAGCAGGCCCCGCAGAAGAGCCTCCCTTTCACCCCTGGGAGCCACCTGTGCGCAGTGATTATTCAGCTGTGGTGCTGGGCTCCGGGGACCAAACAAAGTTAATAAAATGGACTAAGTAAGGAACAAGATGTTTCCCTGCCTGCGGTGCGCGCGCCAAAGTGAGAACCAGCCACGGAGTGGGCCGCACCTCGTTGGCAGAACTCGGAGCAGGCGAGGAGGGCTCCCTGCCTCAAGGTCCTGGGCGGCCCGCCGGGACCACCACTCCCACCACGGCCACCACGGCCACCTCGCGGGCACCCGGAGCCCCTGCCATGAGTTTCCTCGGCAGAGATCAAGCGAGCCCTGTGCCAGTTCTGCCCACTGCAGTATGTGGGTCAGTGCTGAGGACCGTGAAGTATGTGTTTCGCGGCCGGATGCTCCGGACAGAGGACTGGGCACCGGCAGCCTCCACGTTCCCCCAAGGGGCGGATCCACACCCGGGGCTCTCCCGGCCTGCCCCCAGGCACGCCCGAGTCCCCGAAACGGCTCGGGGCAGGGGCTCGCCGCAGCCCCTCGTCAGGCCAAGCTGGAGGTGCGCCACCAGTGCTGGAGGAGGTCCCTGGCGCAAGCAGCCGGGGCCGGGGCCTCCGCAGAGACAGCAGCCTGGCCCGGAGGCAGAGCGGCGCCAAGGCCTCTGCCCTGAAGGCCGTGAGGCTGCAGGACCGAGAGGGGCTCCCACGCCGCGGTCAGAGGGGCCGCGTGATTCACACGCAGGACCCGGCCTCGGTCCCTGCGGGAGTCCCGGGCCCGCCCGCCGGTCCGTCCAAGGCTACACCTCAGCTCCGCAGCGTGGCGCTCACCTAAGGGTCACCAGTGCACGGCCTGGGTCCACAGGCCGAGCTGCTACCTCCGTTCGTGTCCACGGAAGCAAATGGAGGTCCTTCCGTCTGCTGACGGGTCGTGGACAGACACCAGAGGGGCAGTTTAAAGCACAGTGGCCCGCGGCGGGCCACGGCGTGCCCGACACAGGTGGCCCCGCACACCGCCTCCTGCACCAGTCGTCCCCGGACCCAGCCCTCTGGTGACTCCCTGGGCAGCACCCTGGGCAGACGGTCCTGGGGTCGGGCGTCATGACCGCTTAGCTATGTGCTGACCGCGTCGCCGGAGTCACTTGCTCTCAGTCAGAGGCGACTGTGCCCTCAGGGCCGGCGTGCCCGGGGTGCCGGCACAGGTGGTCGAAGCGGGTCCCGGGCTCCCGGCCCGGGGAGCCGACAGCTCCCTCACTCGTCAGAGGTGCCGATGCGGAGAAACCCTGGCTTCGACAGCAAAGTCAACTTGCAGAGGCCAGTTTGCACCCGAGAGCCTGACGCACGTGTCGCTGTCTGATGCGACCAAGCACTCAACGTGGCTTCTCCCAGCTTCTCACCTTTGAAATCTGAACACAAGGAATTATTTTCAACCGTCATAGTTTTTTTTCTTTCCTTGCTGGAAGATAAACTGTCAGTGGAGACAAATGAGAGCTAAGGAGTTTATTTTTCCTCCACCTCTGATTTTATTGGAATATTGAAAACAAAGATTTATAAACCGAGTTGTCCTTTCTATGGGTGTAAATCTAGCCGTGGAGTTTACCTGGCCTGCCAAGCTGCTCAGACACTGAGACCCGCCGGGCACAGGCACACAGGAGTCAAGTGCCAAGGCCAGCCGGCCACGCGTGGAGGAAGTTCCCAGGCGACACCCTGGGCTCACCAGCGGGAGGAAAGCAGGGTCTCGGGTTGGCATCTTCTCTGTGAGCTGCCCAGACCCCTGTGGATTTCCGCACTTGCAGCCCCGGAGTATGTAAAGTGGGTTCGCAGAGGCAGTTTAATCCTGAATAGCTCTGCCATCCCACTTCTGAATCGTGAGAGGCCAAGGGAACTGGGACTCGGGGCCGTTGTACGGCGAGCCTTACGCGGCCCTGGGACAAGTGGCACCCGCGGGGCTGCTGGGTGGATTCTAGCTGCCTCCTTTTCCAGGCCTCGCAGGACAGCAGCTGCGCTGGGGCCTCCTTCCTGGCTCCAGTCGCCACTAATAAACATGCACTCTTGGGCAAAGCATGATGGGAGGGATGATCACTTAACTTCCTATTGTTTCATTGATAAAAATGATCTTGGAAGCAGAAGAATATATTAACTATTTCCTTTGGTTTTCCATCTAGAAGGCTGAAAGACAGTTCTAAAATAGATCTATTTTCTTTTCATTCTACAGAATAATGCATGAATGATTATAACATATGCTCTATCTCCCGTTTTTCCTCCACCCACCCGTGGAAAAGTGCCTGACATTGTAATCACAACTTCTTGGGTTCTCAATCTGATGCTGTCCCATTTTATCACGGTCGTTAAACGTCCATTCTTGTTCAGTGTGATAAATGTTATGGCCATTTCGCAGTCGCGAAAAAGAGAGACATGTTAAACCAAATATTGCTTCAGATTGTGTCTTTTATTCTCCTTTATCATCATATCTTAATTTATAGTATAATCATCATTATCACGACTGTCAGGCCCATTTAACCTCCCCTGATCTCCCGTGATTCTCTGCCGTCAGGTCTGATTGCTTGCCTTCTGCTGACTGGCTGATAATGGCTGACTGATTAGCCCTCCCCGCGAGGAAGACAATGATATATAGAGCAACGCGGCTCGCTCTATATATTAATGAGGAGCTGGCAAAGCTTTGATAAGGCTGCGGAATAATCCATCAGTGCGGGAAGGAGTTTGTAAAACGGGGACGCTGCTTGGGAAAAACACCTGGAAAGAGGTAATGACCCGGCGGCTAAATGCCTGTCAGCTGTCTTCCTTCTGTTGTAATTAACATCAGATAGCGGCGTCTGGATAACCTGAGAAGTTTATCAACCCCCAAATCCGACCATTCCCTCCGCGTGTGCCCGCTGCTCCCCGGCTTTTACAACATAGTTAGCAAGCCGGCAATTAATAGCTCGTTTCTGGAGCATGAGGAACTGTTTATCTTGGAAACTAGCTCTTATCAGGAGCTGCTACCTCTGAAGGCAGGAGCCGGGCGCCGTGCGTCCCGGTCGGTACACTTGCTCAGCGGAGGCCGCTGCACCATTAGATACAAGGCTTCAGATGGCTACTTGAGTTTGAATGCACCGTTATTACAGGTATTATATGAAATTGCTCGTGTTATGTGGAGGGGATTATAGAGGTTCTGGATCAATACCTTCAGTGGATGTTGGGAGTGATTACAGTGCTCCGTCAATTTCCCCATTTGGCTGTCAGGGTTGATTTACAACACACCACCTCTTTATTCACATCAAATCACTCATTTCATTGGTAAATTCTATATATCTCAATTTACTTTAAGTAGCTGATTTGTGTAAAATAAAATGACTTCCTCTTCTGTGTGTGCAACAGACCTAATCCTATAGAGTCATAAAAAGTGTAAACACGAAGGAAACTCTTTGTCCTTTTCAAAGCGCCGTGTGGAGCGCCGTGGCTGCCGGCGAACCGAAATAGCTGTGATTGAAATCTCTCCGTTACCTGGGCTTTGCTCACAGCACACCTGGCCCTTTCCTCGGCCTTTACTTTTTCACTGTAGCCAGGGGCACAGACCTGTGCCACCCCTGGGCCGGGCAGGCAGCTGTGTCCGGCCCTGGGGAAGCCGCCCCGCCCCACCGGCCCGCAGTGCGGGACTGCGGAGTTCACCTGGGGCGGCTCTGGCTCCCTGTGCGGCGCCCCACACCCTGTCCTCTTCCCTGGCCCGTGCGTGGTGCACGTGTGTGCCAGGGCACCTGTGTGTGCAGTGCTTTCGGAGCGCCCCTGTTGGCACACAGGGGTCCAAGCGATGTGGGAGGTGAGAAGTTGGAGAAAGCCAGGCTGTTTGCAGAGGAAGCCGCAGTTGGCCCGCACCCGCCGCACGTGCGGGAGGGCACGAGGCCGGGCACCGGGCTCACCGCATGCCCACCGCCAGGAGGGGCGTTTCCCATGGAAACTGACTTTGAACCTTAACCCACACTTCTTTTCTAGTGATTCTGACTGAAAAGAGGCTCTGGGGAAGTTGTGTACTTTTTCCCACAAGTAAAACTTTCATAAACAAAGTATTTACAAAATCTTTAGAGGCGCCATCCCAGGCTCCCCGGACAGCTGCCTATCGTTCAGACAGATGAATAAGCACAGCCCTGGATGTACCGGCCTGTTTGAACTGCGCACAGTCCCTGGCTGGCGAAGCCATTCAAATAACAGACCGCGAGGAGGAAGGGAAGAACTTATTGTCTGTCTGGGCATAAATGTCCTTTGCATAAAAATATACAGATTGCTGGTATCTGTGGCTCTCGCAGTTGCTCATTCACTTCTGCATATTTTTGATATATTTTGCAAAGTTAGAAAGACAGGAAAAAAATACAGGATTCTATTAAAAATATAATGAAATAGTCTCCATAAACTGTGTCTATATTTTCTGAAAACCCCCATTGTGCCAGTGAGCATATTATTTAATATACAACTGAAATAACAGCTCTTCCAAACCTGCCATTTCTCCACCTAGCGCCAATCAACACAGGCGGATGGGGCGCTGGACGCTCTGCCGACAGCAGGGTCAGCACGGCGGGGACAGGAGTGGGGCAGGGAGGGGCGCTGGTGCCCGGGGACGCGGGCAGACGCTGTGGCCCGTCCCCTCCAGAGAGGCTCTGCACTGTTCCCGGTCCCTTCCTCGCCGCGTCCACTGCAGCCTGCCTGCCACGCAGCCACCGGCGTGCTCAGCCGTGACGGCCCGGAGCTCCGTTTCCATCTTAGGGAAAACAAAACGCAGGCCTGTGTGATCTGTGTCAGTGTGTCTGAGGGGAGAGTTCGGACTGGGATTTCAGCCTGCCGTCCTCCGGGAAAAACGGTCTCACGCTGAGCGCGGAAGGCTCGGTTTACACCAAAGAGGAGGTGCTCGGCGGGGTGGGCGAGGGCAGAAGGGGTGCAGGGAGGTAGGGTGCAGTCCAGCTGGGACAATGGCACAGGCCGGTGAGAAGGAAAATCACAATAAAAGCCACAGAATATCCTGGCACATTAGAGGTATCGACAAGTCTACACTGCCACATTAGCCTCCAAGAAACCACTGTGGCAAACCACTAGGACAAGGGTGCTTCCAGCTGGGGAACCCGAGGTGCACACAGGGAGGGGCAGCCTGGGGGCGGGCCCGAGAGCGCCCCAGCCCTGATCCTCGCCGCAAAGTTGAATTCGAAGGAAAATTAGAGCGTGAGTCTGGCATCCGGGCTGATCCATGACAGGCCACTGTTTGGAAAACTCTGGCTTCAGTGAAGCAATAATTCACTTTTAAATAGCAATTTATAAAAGATGGCAGCGTCTAATATATAAACCCCTGGAGTTTATGTCTGACATTACACAAAGGACATTCACACTGCAGAACCGTTTTCAAACAATGATAAAAAATTCAAATTAAGAATTTATATGCATCTCTGAAGCAGCCACCGAATTCACTTAGGGAAACAATGTACTGTGACAAAGTTACAGAAAATACTAATTTACTCATAGTAGACCAAAATTCAATTACAATTTTAATAACAAGACCAAAACAAAGGAGCTGTCCAGAAGGCAAGCGTCTGCTGAGGCATCAAGTTGCAACTGCCGAGAAGGACCCCGAGCCCAGGTCACGCTGGCCTCCTGGTCCGCACTGGACACAGCCTGGAGGTCGTGGAAAGACACAAAGCCGCGCCACGCAGCAACTTAATGCAGGGCTGGAAAAGAGCAGCGCCACCCACTTCCTGTCCCGTCCCAGAGGACCCAGCAGCCAGGGAGGAAAGAGCCCCCGTGTGGAGCCTGGGTGCACCCGCCGCCCCGCGGCACAGCGGGCGTCTGGGACCAGGGGCCCCACGGCCGCCTCCGCCCTGCAAGGTCCCAGCACGGCTCTCGGCCCCCGCAGCAGCAGAAAGAGCAGCCTCTCGGGTGGCAAGGAGCTGCAGGCACCCTCGCCAGTTCCGGAGGAGCCAGCGCACAGTGGGCACAGACGCGGTGTCACAGAGAAACCGAGTGCACCGGAGCCAGTGCTGCCCAAGACGGTGGCAGCATTACCCGGAGCGGCCGAGAGCCATCTTGCTTCCCTTCCTCGTGTTTCTCTACCTCCGAAGCCGATCTCCTGGTGCTGGGAAATCAGCAAAGATATCGCCCGTGGTCAGCATCCTCTGACCAGGAGTGCACACGTGGCCAGCCGCCTCCCATGCCTGGCCCCTATTTTTGTTCAGAGGGAAATCAATGTGATTTAGAATGAGAATGGGACAGGAGTGTAAGAGGCTCCCAGCTTCCTGCACAGCTGGTTCAGGCACCTCAGGCACACGGCCCTAGGACGGAGCCCCAGCGGGACGCAAGCCGCGGGTGGCCCCAGGCTCTGAGTCACCGCTCTGCTCAGCAGGAGCGTCCTCCACACCGCTGCGGTTTCTGACTCACCAGCGGGAGGCGGGGGGCGGGGGGGGGGCTCCTGAGCCTCAGAGTCCCTGGCAGACGCCACACTGCGGGCCCTGTGCCTCATCGGAATGCCCTGTGTGCTGCAGGCCTGACGGGCCGGGCCCCTCACCATTTCCACGCTGCATCCCGGTGTGTAGGGATCACAACCCGGAAGAGCACCGAGTAGACTGCAAAGTCTTCTACAAGCTGGGATCGGTTATTAATTTGGTTGCTACTTTAAACCAGGCGTTACTCTGAACTCTGCCACAGCCCCTAGGAGTGGGCAGAGGGGCAGGAAGCGCTGCTGGGCCCGTGTGACCGTGCGGATGAAAACAGCCGGATACTTCCCTGCCTGGAAGAGGTTCATCACAAGGCGGTGACCGCGCTGGGGACAGAACAGACCGGCCGTGGAACGGGCCTCCCCCGGGATGCTCAGGGGAGGCGGCGCCTTTCCTTTGGCGGGAGAGAGGGCGGGCAGGCGCCCTCGGCAAGGGGAAAACAGGCAGACAGCGCAGGGGCACGCCTCCTGGCAGGGGCTCCAGGGTGCCCTGCTCACCCACACTGCTCCCTGTGCTCTGGAAAACACTGGCCACAGCCCTCCAGCTTTTGAGGCTCTTTGTTCGCTTCCTAGGTTGGAGAGGATATTCATGATTTGGGGCTTCGATTTCTTAGAAACCCAAACGCAGGCAGACTTTCTGAGAGCAAATTTGCATCACAAAAATCACATCCTGTTCAGGATCCCAAACTGTCGCCTGTGCAGATCCGCGGACCCCAGGTCCACGGCACCGCGTGCCCCTTCATCACCCTGCACGCAGGAGAAGCGCAGGGTGTCCGCAGAGAGACCGCGGTGCCCCAGGAGGCGCAGGTGTCCTGGGGGGCCCTGCCTGGGCCAGGCAGCCTCCCGGCAGCTGTGTCCCCGGCCCAGCAGACGCAGCTTTTCTTCCTTGCACCCTGAGCCTCGCTCCCGGCCGCAAGAGGCCTCTCTGCGGAAGTGTCCTCACCCTCCTTCCTTTTGTCTCAGCCCGAGGGTTTAATAGCTAAAGTAACTGAAAAGGACTAACGACAGAACGGCTCCGGTTTCCAGAGTAACCGGAAAAACAGACCCCAGTCTCCATGGCAAAGGGAGAAGCTATTTGCCACAGCCTTTCAGAGCGTGAGCCGAGCTGACAGCTTTCCTATAATCACCCCAACGATTTGTAGTGACTAACTATATTATAATGTTAACTATAGGAGGTCTTTAAAAATACGCAGGCAAAAAAAAAAAAAAAAAAAAAAGAGGCATAAAAAATGCAGCGGGCTTTCCTCTGCTTTCCTGTGAATACATTATCAATCTAAAATTCATAAAGTGGCCTCTCCTAGTAATTTCCTAGGAGGGTGGGGGTGCCCATCCCCTGGGTCCCCAATTCCCACAGGGGTCTGCGTCTGTTTAGGAGCCGCGTACAGCGCGAGCTTCACCGTGGCCCTGGAAGCAGGCGTGACATGGGTACACCAGGCTCCTGTCACCTGCAAGATTCACCCAGACGGCACCATGTGTGTGCTGCATGCGTGCAGCGTGTGTGTGGCGTGCGCACCTCCCCTCGCCAGCCAGGCTGCCGGCACAGCACGAGCTCCTGGTCCTGCTGCTGCCCGGGAGCCAAGGTGCTCACCCAGGCTCTCCCTCCTCCCCGAGCACGGCACCAACTTGAACCGCAGTCTCCGCCTTGGCCGTAAATCAGAAGTTTGCCTCTGGAGCAAAGTTCACGATTAGGCCGTTACGTGCTTGGCTATAAATACAGTGTTACTACAATTCCGTCATCAGGTCTGGGCAAGTCAGTTCCAGGAGAAATCGGGGCAGCGCCACCCCGTCCAGCGCCTCCCCGTGCTCTCTCGTGAGCACACGTGCACACGTGCACATAAACACACAGCTCTGGGGTATATGACGTGACATATTTTAATTTCCTACATATGTCTCAAAAGATTATTATCAAAATGTGAAGTAATATCACACGAACAGAGAAATGACAACCGTTCTCGACTTCTGGGGGAATGTACACATCTCAGTGAGGGGTTCAGCTGGAAAGAAATCTCATATACAGTACAAATAAAAATAACAATTTCTAGTCCATGTATTAGGGCTTTCAAGAGAATGTAGTTTTCAACTTTGTTAGTTCAAAGTCTGGAGAGTAAAATTTGGGAAATAAATATCATGTGTCATTTAGAAATTATCTTCTTTTAAAACACCACAGTGAACATATGTATAAAATAAGCCTGCCCTGGTAATTTAGATGTGTTATATGCCTAATCAAAGCCCAAATCATTTTTAAGATCAAACATTCCTACACTTTGTGCCAAATGTGGCTGTATCTATGCAAACTTTGCTCAGTTGCTGCTTTGCCGGGGCCCCTGCACCCCATGCCATGGCAGAGAACATACTTCCAGAAACACCAGGGCCCAGAGCAGTGTTTATCTTGCATGTCAGATTCCTAAGTAGATTCCTTTGACTGGGGAAAAGAAAAAGAAGAGAGGGGGGGGGAGGAAGAGAAAGGAAAGAAAGAAAAGAAAAAGAAAAGAAAGAAAGAAAGAAAGAGAAAGAAAGAGAGAAAGAGAGAAAGAAAAGAAAGAAAGAAAGAAAGAAAGAAAGAAAGAAAGAAAGAAAGAAAGAAAGAAAGAAAGAAAGAAAGAAAGAAAGAAAGAAAGAAAGAAAGAAAGAAAGAAAGAAAGAAAGAAAGAAAGAAATCGGCTTGGAGGAAAATGCCTCCTTTCTCTTTCTCCTAGTTTTTTATTCTCAAACGTTTTTGGAAAACTTTGCCATTCTTTAAAGCCAGAGGCCGTTGGCAGCCAGCTGGCCCTGCGGGTGTAGGGACTATCCCACGGGGAGTCTCCGTGTGCCTCTGGGGCCTGGGCCGGGCCGGCTGGGAAGGAGACTCCAGGGGGCCAAGCCTCTGTGAGGAGGGGGAGGGGGAGCAGTAAACACTGTGACCTCCTCCAGGACTGAACTGGGAGAACCCCAAAGAGACAGTGATTACCTGAACCCCAAGGCTATCACGGCACCCTCTGGCCGCAAAGTGTCTATTTATCTATCTGCTTGATCTATCTCTGCTCCTATCACACGCTGGGTTTTATAAATGGCTTAGAGATAAAAGGCTTATCCTGTTGCAAAAGAAGTGAGATATGATATTGGATTTGCACGAAAATGAAAATTTTCCTGGTGCCCTTATATATTTAAAATTGCTGTTTTCTTGCAATGAATATAATTCACTCTGTCTTTTCCGATGCATAATCCCATAAGGGTTTGACCAAACAAAATGCTCTAATGATTGCAAATGGCTCAAATATTCTGTCCAGTGAGTTAAGTGATAAAAGTTTCTATGTTAAAAGAAATAATAAGTGGAATTTCACGCATATTATAGTAATTGTGAGGCACCCAATTTACATAGAAATCATGGGAAGGAATTCTGGCCACGGTGTTTAAGTGAATCATTATATGCGTGGCTGGCACATTTAGATGCTGCCGTGTGCCAGGTGTGTTTCTCTTAGCATAATAAGTCTTGTAATGGAGCCTTTAAAAGCTTAAAATGTATAGTTAGATTAACCTTTCTGTTTTAGGGTCCCCCCCAGGAAAAAAAAAGGGCCGGAAGAGACAGAGAGTCATTAAAAAGCCAATTAAAGAGGCGGCCCTTTCTTCACCGTGCAAGGCTCCCCCGACTCTGCTTCCAACCTACGTTCTTTTATTGCCCTCTCTAGGAGTTTTGGTAAAACTGGGTCCTTTTGCCTCCCTGTCCATGATCCAAGAATTTCTCTCGAATTCTTTGGCAGGGAGGGGCTCAGGGCAGTGAGAAGCCCTCACGGGCTCGCCAGCCACAGCTTTCCTCCAGCACAAAGCCAGGCAGAGCGGCCACTTCCAGACTTATTTACGGAGAGGGAAAGAGAAGGGCGTGAGGACCACAGGCACGCACTCTCCCCTCCGTGGAGGACCAGCTGCTCTGTCCCCAGAAACCGGCTTTTGTGCACTCAGAATCTTACCGTGGGGAGCGTTTCTGCCTGGTCACGTCTGATCCCGTGACTCAGCGGGAGTCGGTTCTTCACCCAGTGAGCAGGGGGCTGGACCTGCGGCTCCCAGACTCCTGCTCGCCAGCCAGGGTCTCCCAGGGTGGCTGTGGGGCTCCTGTGTCAAGGCTGGGCTGGGCCCTCTGCCCGGTCCCCAACAGGCAGAGGTGATCACCCCGAGTTTCCTCTGCACCAATCCCCCAAGAACAGCCCAAGACCATAGCTCCCGGTGCTGAGACATAAAAACACTGAAAACACAGCTCTTCACCCACCTTCTCAGTCCCAGGGGCTGAATGTGGTGAATTCAAGTCTACAGTTTTTCAAGTCTCCCAAGGCTTCTCGTGATTTCCTTTGGGGCGCGAGGGGTGACCCATGGCCATGGCATTGAGCTACGACTGCGGCCTGTTTAAATTTTTTTATTTTAAGACAGGGTTTGCTACATTGCATGAGGTTGGTTGGAACCCATGATCCTCCTGCCTCAGCCTCCTAGACTGCTGGATTACAGGTTTGTATAACCACACTCAGCCCATGATTTCCATTTATTCTTTTTTGTTTGTGTAACATAAAAAATGAGTTTTGAAGCTAAACTAAACTGAAAATGTTAGTCAAAATAAAGGATGGAATGGAAACAAAAAATAAAATTCCAATTTTTTCTGGGGTCCTTGCTTCCTAATGGCACCTCAGGATAAAGGGGAGCAGCGACAGTTTGGCCAGTGTCACTCCGTAAGCTCTCCAGAGGGGAGAGCAGAGGGTGTGGGGCACCTGGTCCCTCGTACAGACCCCGAGGAAACTCCATGTGTCTCCGAGGGGCGCAGCGCCACACACCTGGGTCCCACGTAGTCACGCAGTATGCACGCGACTCAGGGTCCCCAGGGGGTCCACACAGCCTGCCCTTCTCTAGTTCTGCGGTATCCGGGTGACACCGAGGTCCCGCCCGCCGCCCGCCGCCGCCAGCGCTCCGCTCCTCCGTGTCCCGCCCCCCCAGCTGGCGGGTGGTGCCGGGAGGGCGGGGCCACAGCGTTGGCCGCGCACGCGTGGAAGGCGCTGCTGCTGCTGCTGCTGCTGCTGGCAGGCGCTCTGGCCCCGGGTGCTCCGCCGGCACGCCCTGCCGTCAGGTCAGAGAGGAAACACGCGCGCCCCCTCACTCGCGACCCCGCAGGACCCGACGTGAGCATGAGCCGCCTGTGCTTCTGGGAACGGGCTCAGCACTTCAGAAAGGGCGATCGTGCAGTGCTGGGTCTTCCTGAGCGCCGCACATGTGAATGTGTACAGCGCGTGCAGATACATACACACACGTGCCCACGGATGTAAGGCATTGCATTATGTTCCGTGTGTCGCCGCTCAGCCCTGACCGCGTGAGGCGTGCGTCGGCACCTTGAGTCATGTGTCATGTGATCCTCTGAGTTTCCCGTACATATGTCCGGCACGTGCCCTGTACAGCTGCCCCGTAAGGGGGAGGACGGCTGAGAGCAGGCGCTGGAGAGGCTTGGAGCCAGAAGAGCCCGTGCCGCCTGGCAGCACGCGCCTGGCACACAGGGCCGATGAGTTAGGAGCCACGCGATGAGCGCCACCGGGCAGGGCAGGAGCCTCTCTTGGGCCGCATCCCAGCATGAGCAGCGGCAAAACTCCTCCCTGCGCGGGGTAGCTCCTGCGCCAGCCAGGGGCCGAGTGGGCGGCTGCCGGCCACGCCGAACAGACAGGACGGCGCCTGGCCATCTCCAGCTCCTCACCTTGCTCGGCCCTCGGGACAGTAACCCTGAGGTCCCACAGTCTGCACAGGAGCTCGAACCGTCTGACAAGATCAAGAAAAAGACCTAATGGTACAGATGCGGAAGTTCCCGGCAGCAGGTCCCACCAAACACTGCGTGCACTGCGTCCCACAGCTGGGCACGGTGTCCGGCACGGTGTCCAGCACGCCCAGTGTGGACAGGAGGGGGGGGTAAATTTGGCTCAGGGGCCCAGGGGGTCCGAGAGCCCCAAGGTGGACTATCAAGGCCGAAGGGCGTGGTAGAACCGGAAAGCAGAGCGGGGAGCATCAGAGAGGAAGGGGCCGGACCAGACAGACCCGAGGCCGCTCTCCCACGGCACCAGGACACGCAGCCCTGGACTCGGCCAGGCCTCTGGGCGAGATGAAGAGTCACATCCTGCCACGTGTCTGGCACTTCCAAATGGCCCTTCAGTGCTGCCTTCTCACACATGAGCCAGGAATCAGGTATCACCAGGCACTCAAGGAAAGGCTCGGTAGGACATGCAGAGAGGCAAATATGAAACAAGCAGGGAAACACTTATTTAGATAAATCAGTGCCCACTCAGAGAGAAACTTCATACAAAACTACCTAATATCTTTAAAGATACAAGAGATTATCTTACATCAAAGAATCAGGAACAGAAAGCCATGCAAAGAGGTCCTTCAGAGAGCAAAATTGAAATTAAATATAGGACAGTAGACAGAAAACCTCAGAGATAAAACTGGAAGATAAAGTGGAACAAGACTTTTTGAAAATAGAGCAAAAACACAGATAGAAAATAGAAACAGGAATTTAGAAATAGGAAAAGGAAGGAGAGACAACACTATCACAGCATTAGTCCACCAGGTCCAAGATCCATATAGAACAGGAACTCGAGAACAGATGACAGAGAAAACATACAGGAAGAAATTCCAGGACAACAGTCTCCAAATTGAAGAAGAACACCAAGTGTCCAGAGCCCGATGCCAGAGGAACCACATGACGGGACGGTACTGCAGGGCTTCAGGACACAGGAGCGGAGCAGAGGGTCCCGCCTAGGTCAGAACTTCGGCCATGTCAATGGCTCCAGGTGCCAAAGGACAGGTGAACGGTCCCTTCACTTCCTGGGCGGGTGGGAATATCTCCACCCGAGCTCCATAACATCACAGTTTGGAACTAGACAGTCCCTCAAAGGCTTATATGTTTTGTCTCCTTTTTTTTAATCATCAAATTTTTTCTTTCCCTTCTTTACTTCCCCCATCCCCCCTTTTCCTTTGAACATTTTACTATTTCACAGTACCTATCATACATTTTAAAACTCATTTATACATTGAGAAAAGGCTTATATATTGAAGGCTTAGCCCCAAGCAAGTGACAATATCAGAAAATGGTGGAAATGTTAGGAGGCGAGCCTGGTGGAAAAGGGGTGCTGGGGGTACACCTCCAAGGGCATATTTTGTCCCAGATTCTGTCCTTCTTTTTCTTTCTCTGCTGTGGTAGCCATGAGATGAGCTGGTTTGCTCTGTCGCATCCCAGAAGCTGTGGCACCCATCACCATGCACTGAACCTCTGAAAACACAAGCCAAGAATGCCTTTCCTCCTTTAAGTTTAACTTCTCAGGTATATCCTCAAGGTTGGAAAGATGACTAACATAGAAAATTGGTACCAAAAGTTTGGGTTAGTGCCATGACTATACCTGCTGGCATAGTTCAGAAATTTTTGGAAACGGCTTGAGGGCCTTGAAAAATTGTGTAACAGTGAGTTAGAATGCTGTGAACAGAGCTTACCGGAGGCTTAGGGTGTGCTGATCAGCAGCCAGACAGTACAGGCCAGGCTCCAGAGCTCTTGGGGGGAACAAGGACTCCACCGGGAAGCAGACTAGAGGCCGTTCGTGCTGCACGCTGATAAGAGCTTGGCTGCATTCAGTGTGTGCCCTGGGGTCGCACGAGGCTAGATTTACAAGAGATGGACTCGTTGATCTGGCAGAGGAAATTTTAAGCAACCACAGCATGCAGGCTGCAGCGTGGGTGGTGCCTGCTGCTTTCAGCAGTTCGGCCAGAAAAAGAGTGTGAAAGTTGGGGCCAAAAAGATGTGTCTAAGCGGGAGGATCACAAGTTCAAATCTTGCCTGCACAACTTAACAAGACCTTGCCTCAGTAAAAAGTGAAAAAGGGCTGGAGATGTAGCTCTGTGGTACAGCACACTTGAGTTCAGTCCCCGGGACTGCAAGAAAAAAAGGAGGAGAAGAGGAAGGGGAGGAGCCAGTGCCCAGTGCCCAGTGCTTTGCCTCAGGACAGTAGGAAGAAGGCCTGGAGGGCATTTCAGGCGTAGCCGGACCCCACTCACTGCAGGCTCCAGGGCAGGGAAGTATAAACTCCCCTGCAAGACTTGGCCTTGAGAAGAGTGCTGGGTGTCCTGCGCTCCCAGGGTGCCCTAGGAAGTTGTTTCCCAGGAGCCTTTTCTCTATGTGCAGCTGAGCAGGGACTCAGAGGTCACTGCAGCCATGCTCCAAGGGGCAGCAGCTCAAGTTGGTGACAGCCATTGGTGCCATCGTGTAATGCTGGTTTTGTGAGCACCCAGAATGCTGGAGTTGTGGCATCACAGAGGATCCTATCCCGAGTTCAGAAGGGGGGGGGGAGGCCAGCAGTGCGCGGCGGGGCCACGGTCCCTGTGGGCAGGCTCTAAAAGGGTGACGCACTAAGCTGTGAGTGAGACCAAAACTGCAGTGGACCCCAGGAAATGAGGGATGCAAGGAAAGCAGCAGGCAACTAGCGGAACAAGCTCAAGAGGGAGGATGCCGGGCTGCAGCCAGCCAGGCTGGGCACTGCGCTACCAGCACATGCCTAAGATGCCACGCGCAGAGCTCCGGGATCTAACGTTCACCCTGCCGGATGTTACTCTCACTTTGCTCCCATCCCTCCTTCCTTCCTTCCTTCCTTCCTTCCTTCCTTCCTTCCTTCCTTCCTTCCTTTCCTTCCTTCCTTCCTCCCTTCCTTTTTATTTTTATTTATTTTGACACAGGGTCTCACTTTGTAGTTCAGGCTGGCCCTGAGCTCACTATGTAACCCAGAGAAGTCTGGAACTCATAGCAATCCTCCTGCCTCTGCCTCCCGAGTGCTGGGATGACAGGCATGAGTCTCTATGCCCAGCATATGCTGGTTGTGGTAGTGTTGTATATGGTCACTGGGGATCAAACCAGGGACCTTGCACCTGCTAGGGCAGGTGTCAGAACCACTGACCTAAATCTCCAGCCCCCATCCTTCCTTTCTGTGATCCCATTCTTCACTCTCAGAATGAAAATGTTTACACTGTGCCATTGTATCTTGGGAGTATCTAACTTGCTTTTGATTTTTACAGAGGCTCTTAACTAAGAGTTTGCCTTGTATCTCAGAGGAGTCTTTGGGTTTGGACTTTTGCACAGATCTGGAACTCTTCAGATAGCAGGATCTCTTGAGATGGACCCAATGCATTTTTCACTCTGTATCTTTAAGGGCCTCAGGCAGAATGTTATAGTTTAAATCTGGAATGACTTTTTAACTATATCATGCTCAATACTTGGTAAGAATTAAAACTAAAGTTTAGAATGAATTCACCTAAAAGGTAGGCAAGAGGGACCATACTACAGACACAGCGATAAGAAGCAACGTGGTGTGGCCAGGAAATTTTGTTTCTGTGGAGTGGGTGACGAAGGACAGTGTTGGGAGCAGAAGAGGTGAGAGACACGGCTGAAGAAACGGGCAGCAGCTCTCACAGGGTCTCGCACCCCCTTCACAGACGTCTGAATCCCATCTAATGTGGTGTTTTATCTTAACTGTCAACTTGACTAGACTGAGAGCTGTGCGGAGAGATGGGAACGGGGATCTCACCATGGCGCCCCTGGGAACAAGACGGTCCCAGGCCAGCACACACACGCAGCACACACACACATCACACACACGCAGCACACACACGCAGCACACACACGCAGCACACACACTCAGCACACTCAGCACGCACACGCAGATGTACTTTCACACGCACAGACAGAGCTGTATTTCCAACACAGTGGACCTGGCTGTGCAGAGCAGATCAGCGCTCAGCTGTTAGGCCCTGACTTCTGCAGGGCCTCGTCCACCCACTGGGTGTGCAGTGGAACGGACCTCGATGGCCGTGATTGTCCCACCCGTCCAGTCTGTCATGCACTGGCTTCAAAGGCGTGGATGCACCCGGGAGGAGAGGACCCTGTCCCGTCCCTGCTCTGTAACAGCAGAAGAGGGGGCGACTGTCCCACAACCCATCCCCTGCTGTGGGAGGCGCCTTGCACCCTGCTCACCCTGCGTCCCAGTCCTCAGGACGGGTGTCCACGCAACCAGCCTCGCTGGGCCCCACCGCAGCAGGGGTGTGTGCCGGTCACCCTCGGGGCTATCATCATCACTGTCACCTGGGCATTGCCCTCCCGAGCCACCTCTGCCCACAGCCACAGGGCCACCCACTGTGGGTGTTGCACTTCTGCCAGAGGCTGGGCAGCTGCTGGTGGCAAAGACCCCAGAGGGAAGTCGGGGACATCATGGCTCCATCCCATTTGTCTGCACCACCGGTGACTCTGTCCCCAGAGCTGCTGGAGAGCACCTCACCCCAAACCCGGCATGGGAGGCACGTGGCGCTCTCATCATGCTGCAAGATGTGGCCCCTCTGCTGGCCCAGCTGGGGCCACGCAACCCTTTCCTGTGCGTCGTCTTCTCTGACATCTCTGCTTCCCTTCACCGCGGGCGCGGGTCAGTCGCAGGTGCTGTCTTCTCAGAAAAGACCCGGTGCCCCCACCGCACATGGTTTCCAGGGCGACGTGAAGGGCCGCGTCCTGCTGCTCAGGGGAGAGCGGTTCCCTCGGACACGGACCCCAGACAGGGCGCGGGGTCTCCAGTGTCTCCCTGTCCCCGTCCAGGAGGGTCTCCGTGCTCCTGGTCACAGTCCTCTCCTGGACGCTGGCTCAGGAGGCCCCGGGAGGGACCCCACAGCAGCGTGGTGACAGGAGCCCCTGGCGGGGCGGCCAGACGGCAGAAGAACTCTGAGCACAGAGGCACCAGAGAGCCGCCACTGTGGCGTCTGCACAGTGGGTTACGGACCCTTCTGCACCGCAGAGGGGAAGCGACAGGGCTGACACGGTCCCACACGGTCCCGGAAGCTCCCTATTTCCTGGTCTACACCTTAGGCCCGTCAGCAAAGTCCTTTTCCCCCACAGCTCAATGTACTCATGGGTTTGGAGACTCTGGCAAAGACCTGTGGGGTCTGCGTGCGGCTGCACCGGGAGGATGGCAGATCTTCCTGGGAACCGGAGCAGGCCCTCCCTGCCAGGAGCGCAGCCGCCCAGCCGCCGCCACAGACTCTGCCAACACAGAGTCCGGACGCACACGCCCTCGGGTGCAGGTCTCACTCTGGCTTCACGCGTGTGCTGTGTGTGACCGGGGATTGGCACACACCCACCGCCACTGACGTAGGGTGCAGGACTCTCCTTCTGCCACTAGAAAAACTCTCTCTGTGCCCAGTTCCCTTGCTGCCTTTTACGGTAAGGTCACTTTCCACGCACAATATCAGAACTACCTAAGCAGACACAGAAGCTGCGTAACGAAAACGCGTTCCAAGGGCAGCGAGCCTGAGGCCACCTTGCGGGCGGCCAGCTCTGCAGCTCCCTGCTGAGCGATTCTCTCTCACGGTAAGTCCAATGACTTCAGCGTCCCCATGTTTCAAGGCAATAAAATCTAAAGCTATGTAAACATTTCCAGTAGCCCAACAACTCAGGAAGTCAGGCCGGCTGCCCTCCCCGGCTCCCTCCACGGAGAGGAAGAGCTAAGGTTGTCGGCTAACTCAGGTCTCTTCCCAGCTCCCTCACAAGGGAGCAGTGCCCTGGGCGGAGTCTTGCATGCAGCATTAGGAAGGGGAAACAGGGAGAGCAGCTTTCAAAGGCATCCCGGACCCCTGCTGGTCCCACAGAGCCACGCGCAGAGGCGTCTGCCGGAAGACAGGGCTCCACACCCTAGACACACGCAGTGTGGCCCCTCGAAGCACCTGCCTCTGTGCTTCCCTCTCAGATGCAGCACGTGGGACAGGGAGGTCTCTCTGGACCTGGGAGGACGCACCAGCCAGTGGCCACTGGAGGCATGCCTGGAAGCCTGTGTTCCTGTTCTCAGCAGCAGTCTATGTAGTGTGGTGCACGATCACGGGGGTTGGTGGGGGCGCAGGGACGCAGGGCAGATGGCAGATGGGGCTGAGTAGAAAGACACTCCCGCTCAGGAGCCAAAAAAAAGGAAAGAAAGACTAGCAATGAAACTGCAGCCCCTAAGCGGACAGTGCAGACACTCAGCTGAAAGTGGAGACCCTTTCCCAGGAGCCAGTGAGGCTCAAAGGGAAGGAAGGAGAGGGTGATGTCCTCCTGGGGTATCAGGAGTCCGCCCTGAGCCTGAGCTATGGACCCAATTTCCAGCATGGAGACAATCGCACAAGTAGATACCCAGCCACTAAGGGTGGAAATGAACCTGCTGGAAACTATCATGGTCAGGTCCTGTGCGATCTGCAGCAGGCTCGTGCCCAGGTGCAAAGAACACTGGGAGATGAGCTTCACCCCCGACCATCCAGACTCGGCGAGGAAAGCCATCCTGAGCCCAGCAGAGACAAAAACCAGAGCACGGACAGGGCTCCTGAGGTAAGCACACAGCACATCCACGCACTTACCGATCAAGCCACACTTAGATATAAAAGTATCTTTGGAAATGAAAATGCCATACCTGACCATCTTTGTTATTATTATTGTCTGGCTTTAAAATCTCGGATCATAATTCGCAACTTTAGAAAGTATTTCAAGGATGGGAAGATAGACCTTGTCCTCTTGCACAGGTGAGCGCGAGTTCACGGGACTGGTGGGTTCTACACTGAGCGGGATGTGGATGTAAAAGCTGGTAAGGAAAATAGCACAGGGTTCGTTGCAGCTCCGTGCTGTGACGCCCGGTGGAAGCCAGCACTGGCTTGGATGTAGCCACGCAGAGAATGAGCCAAGCTCTGAGGAAGAGGCCAGACCACAGCCACAGACGTGCTCTGCCTGACCGCAGTGTGAGGACGAGAGGAGGAATCATGTCGCCAATTCTGCTGGGACCGCTGCTGCAACACCCACCCTCATACCTCAAATCTAGATAAACCCCAGGTGAATTACTGCAACCACAAAGTCACAAAAGAATGAGGGCAAGGCAATTTCGGCTACCTGAAAAACGTGGTTTGAATGCAGATTTTGTAAACATGGCGTTAAAGGAGAAACACTGAGGAAATCTGTGAGGGATCTGACATCGTAAAATTTTCATAGCTTCTTAATGTTAAAAAGATAGGTACAGGGCCTGAGATTTAGCTCAGTGGTTCCGGCGCCTGCCTCGCAAGCGCAAGGCCCTGAGTTCGATCCCAGTAACCACATAGAATGCTGGGTGTGGAGACTCACGCCCACCAGCAATCAATACCACATACCACAGTGCCGGGCGTGGTGGCTCACGCCTGTCATCCCAGCACTCGGGAGGCAGAGGCAGAAGCATTGGTGAGTTCGAGGATTGCCTGGGCTACATAGTGAGCTGAGGGCCAGCCTGGACTACAAAGTGAGACCCTGTCTCAAAAAAAAAAAAAAAAAAAAAAAAAGATAGGTAGAAGACAGCAGCCAACAGAAAACGGCATTTAAAATCCACACAGCACCCAAGGGCTATGAAGTGTCGCAGGATATAAAGAACACTGGTACACTGGTAGACTGAGGGGAAACAAAGTGTCTCTGTAGAGGGAAACCACTCTAGATTCCCAGAAGTCGTGACAGGAGTCAGGTCAATGCAGGCCAGGCAGTCATCACAGGAAAACTGGCCGGCCTGTGGGAAACCACAGGAATGCAACTTAGAGACAGAATGCTATTTTTCAAATAGTCAATCAGCAATTCTACTTCACAACTTTTCTCTCTACCTAAGGAAATAATCAGCTAGATATACTATGATTTGGACCAAGGATATTAGCTATAGCTTTATGTCAAACCCAGGGTGGGGGGACTAAACATTCATTGAGAGAATAGTTTAAAATGAGATCCTTAAAATGAAGAGCTATGTATTTACATAAAGGACCACTGTATAATATTCACTAGCATTTTAGAGCAGCATTTAGTGACATGGGGGAATTCCCAGACACAATGCCAGGAGAGAGCAAGGCACAGAACTCAGAGCTCAGGCCTCCCTGCACCCAGCCGGTCACGTACATGATGATCACTATTTCTTCATGCACAGATGAAGTTGGTTTTATAATCAGCGCCCATTTCCTTTTCCAGGTAAGATAATCATATGCAATATGATTTATTAAATAAATTACGAGAAAGCCTCACACAGTGTACAGGGCCCCACACCAGCCTGTAAGATGCCCCTGAGGTGAAAATCTGAATGTAGAGAGTTAGTTACATGGAAGCCCATCCCTCCAGGTCTCGGCAATGGTGCAGCAGTGGGCACTGTGGGCTCCCCACCTGGTCTCCATCTCTGCAATGCCTGTCCCTCTGCTCACTCTTGTTTGAGAAGATGCCAGTGGCCGTTCCTCGCGGCCTGTCCCCGGGGAGCTCTGCAGCTGTGCCTCGGGCTGTGCCAGGTATCTGCACAGTGGAGAGGTAACTAAGACGCCCTAGGAAAGGACCAGGAAGCCCTCTTGGAAGATACACTTCTGGCCACTGAGGCCACAAAGAGCACTGGGCCTCAGGGAGCCACGCAGGGACTTCAGGGTGACCCAGTCGTCCCTGAGCCCAGAAACCCCCACAGAGACCACCAAGGGCTTCTATGGATTTGGGTTTTCTGCTGCCTTGTTCCTGAGGACTGATGTCCCAGGCTGTCTCCCACGGCGGCGTCCACAGCCCTTGCTGCCCAGCAGTGCCCTCGGGGCCTTGTTCAGCCAGCCCGTGCGCATCTCTGTCCACGTGGGCCAGTCTGACCGTCTGAGAGCAACTCCCCGCTCTGGTTTCCCATCCCCCTCCCGTGTCCTGAGCTCATGAGCCGGACCCTGTTCCTTCTCTGCCTGGGACTGGCTCCTTAAGATCTTTTCCTCTCAGCCCTGGTGATGTTTCCAATATTCCTGCTTTGCAGCTCAGTGACAGACTGGAATTATCCCTCTAGTTCCACATGATTATTCCACGGTATTTTTTTCCTCTTGCTTTCAAGCATTGCGCTTTTTCTTCTTTTTTTTTTTTTTTTTTTTTTTTTTTTTTTTTTTTTTTTTTTTTTTTTTTTTTTTTTTGAGACAGGATCTTGCTTTGTAGTCCTGGCTGGCCCTGAGCTCACTATGTAGCCCAGCAAGCCTTGAACTCAGCAGTCCTCCTGCCTCTGCCTCCCAAGTGCTGGGACGACAGGCGTGAGCTACCACGCCCGGTTCTGTGGTGTGTGGTACTGACTGCCGGGAGGGCCTGAGTCACCACGCCTGGTACTGTTGTAGGTGGTTACCATGGACGAAAACAGGCAGCAGGCACTGGAACCACTGAGCTAAATCTCCAGCCCAAGCACTGCATGTTTTAAAACATCAGTTTGGGTCCCAGCTGTTTTCCAGCCGTCTTCCCAGTGTGGACTCTTTTCCGCATCGCCGTCTCCTGGCTTCGGTCCATCCACACCAGCCTGCTTTCCTCTCTCAGGTGCTTTTAAGGCAAACTCAGTACTTTCAGGCCTCCCTCTTCTTCCTCCTGGGGTGAGGGTGGCGGGCATCATAGGGACAGCACGGCTTGCCCTATGGAGTCTGCAGGGGCTTTAGCCCTGCAACACAGAGGGGCCAGCTGCGGCCAGACTCCCAGGGAGGCACATCCATCCTGCAACCCACACTACTGAATGCCTGGGGCTCATTTTCCTTTCTTTCCTTTTCACTTTAAAAATATATATAACAGGGCTGGAGATTTGGCTCAGTGGTTCCAGCGCCTGCCTGGCAAGCGCAATGGTCCTGAGTTTGATCCCTGGTAACCACCATGTACAATGCTGGGCATGGTGACTCACACCCACCAGCAATCAATACCATGTACCACGGTGCCGGGCGTGGTGGCTCACGCCTGTCATCCCAGCACTCGGGAAGCAGAGACAGCAGGATTGCTGAGTTCGAGGTTTGCCTGGGCTACCTAGTGAGCTCAGGGCCAGCCTGAACTACAAAGCGAGACCCTGTCTCAAAAAAAAAATATATATATATATGTATATGTATATAACAACAGCTGGGGATTGAGCTTAGTGGCACCTTGCCTGCCTGGCAAGCACAAGATCCTGAATTTGAGCCCTTGTAAAAAAAAAAAATTTATATATATATATATATATATATATATATATGTATGTATATACACACACACAGACATATATACATAGAGAGAGAGATTTATATATATATTTTTTTATATATATAAAACACAACGAATGCACACTCAGCAAAAAGGACTCTGAGAACTGCTTCAGAAAGTGGCAAGAAAGATGAAGTAAGAGACGTGGACATTGAAGAGAAGGCAGATTTACAAGGAGACACATGTAACGTGTCTTTTCGCAGATCGTTGTCTCATCCAAGATCAGCGTTTATTTTAAACCAGCGAAGTCTAAGAGCTCCTGGGAGCACGGAGAGGCCCAGGGCTGCGCCTCCGGTGCTCTGTCTCCAGGGCCGCGGGGAGGGCCCGGGCGGGCGGGACAGTTCACAGCCACAGAGACAGCCTCAGCGTCCCCGTGACGAGGGCCCAACGCGCCGCACGATGTGTCAGGACTGCGCTGTTTGCTCACACGAGGGCACGAGTGTGCCAGGACTCACACCCTCATCTGAAGCCCGTAGGGTTGGCTGCTCTTCAGGATCCATGACGTGTGGGTCTTGGAAAGGTAAGGCCACCGAACTCGATGGGTGAGCGGCGCATCGCAAAGGGCCACAGCCCACGTAGCCTCAGGCCAGCGAGGCCCGCGTTGGCCCAGATGCCACACAAGGGAACCTGGAAGAGGACACCTGCATCTGCTCTCATCACCAGCCCTGTCACGTCAGTGAGACACGGCTTGCAACACGGCTTTGCTTCCTCCATGGAATTCTGACCCGAAATGAGAAGGTGGCCAAGCACAAAGCAGGGTGAGTGTGCACACGGGGCATGTGCGTCGGCCTGCAGGAGTTCACACGCACTGGTGAGACTGCCAGGGCCGCGGCAAAGCAGGGCGATGGGGCACCCCTGAACCCCTGGCAACACGCTGCCACAGGTGCTAACAGCCCGGTCAGGACAGCCACAGACCAGAAGAGCTTGAACCTTCCTTGGCCACGCGTCAGATAAGGGCTTAGAAGCAGCCACTGTCGCTAAGAGAATGAAAAGGAAAAGCACCTTAGAAGAACAAAAAGAAAACTTTACTAGAAAGGTGGAACAACACAGTAGACACGGACGAAGAGAGACTTGTGTGACTGGAAGACTCGCTTCAGCTCCCGCAGGCTCCTGTGGCTGGAGCAGAGGGAGGAGGAAGGACGGAGAGGTGACTCCAGGAGACATGGAGTATCAACACGGAAATCAGAAGGCATCGGGGAAATAGAATGAATTAAATGCATAATTTAATATAATCATAGATGCAATCGATTTCTGATTAGAAATCTAGGAGAGAAATGAAGAGCGACAGCATGTATAAAGATAATGGCTAAGAGTTTTCTAATACTTTTCAAGGTTATGAATCTTCACATTCGGGGAGCCAAATACACCTAAGAAAAGCAGCTTAACACAACTCCCGCTCAGGTCCCCACAGTTCCCTCAGGAGTGGCAGACCACCGCGGGAGCCTTCTATCCACGGACGGGGAGCAGGCGTGCCGGCTGGACAAGGCCAGGACAGGCAGCAGCCCCTGGAGCCTTGCGGGAGGACAGCGGGCTGGGAGCCCGGGGGGCAGAGCCCGGCTTGCTGGAACTGTGAGCCAGTGAAACGCGTCTTTCAGAAGGACCGCAGAAAAAGGCACTTCCGAAGCCATGGCTGACCGTCATTAAAGGAGCTTCCGCGGGGGATGTCTAGGCAGAGGGAGAAGATCCGGGAAGAGATGTTTGAGATTCAGGAAGGAATGTTTATCACACAGAAGCGTAAATGTGCGGATCAGCTTAAACAACCATTAGCTATGGAAAAACAACATATAATTTGTGTGGTTAAAAATAACAACGTAGAACTAAGAAACAGAATAACTGCAAACATGTAATTTATAATAAAAGCTCTCTACATTTCTCGTGTTATGTGTAAAAAGGGTCAATATTAGCTGCAGACTTCACTAAATGGTTATAGCTTATTCCTATCTTTAGGGCAAGAAATAATGCTACAGAAATAGGATGTGTTACTCCTAAAATGAGCCAGGGAATGAGATGGGAGGAAGGTCTAAATTAATGTCTTAAAGGTAAGAACAGAATAAAAAAGGAAGCTAGGGAAGGAAGGGCTGGTCAAATGCATGGCATAAAATAGCAGAAAAGAATCTGAATGTGTCAGAACTCACAATAAATAAGAATGAATGAAATTATTGTTAAAAATATTATTAGTTTGGGCCAGGGATTTAGCTCAAGTGGTACCACACCAACCCTGGACATGCAAGGGCCCAAGTTTGATCCCTGGCACCAAAAAAAAAAAATTCTTAGGTTGAATTTTTAAAATTCCAGCTGTATACTGTTAATAAATACACAAATAAAACAGATTAGTGGCATAGATAGGAAAAAGCAAAAAGATGGAAAATATACCAAAATAAGGAAAGCCAATATAGATATATTATATTGAAAGAAGGCTGTGAGATAAATGACATTCCTAGAGATTTTTGAAATGTTATGACATATTGATAAAAGGTTCAATTCACCAGGAAATTATAACAGTTCAAAACATTTTCATACTTACTAATACAAAATCAAAATATTTAAAACAAAACTGATAATAAGGAAAAATTGTTAAGTCAGCCACAGAGCCACAGCTTTCAAAACAGCTCTGTTGGTTCCGGCGGGTTAGCTCAGTGGTTCTGGCACCTGCCTCGCAAGCGTAAGGACCTGAGTTCAATCCCCGGTTACCACATATAATGCTGGGCGTGGTGGCTCACGCCTGTAGTCCCAGCACTCGGGAGGCAGAGACAGGAGGATTGCTGAGTTCGCGGCGGCTTGCCTGGGCACCATGGTGAGCTCAGGGCCAGCCTGAACTACAAAGCAAGACCCTGTCTCCAAAAAGCAAAAAAAAAAAAAAAACAGCTCTGTTGAGCTGGCCATGGATGCCTTTTCCTAGGTCCAGCTACCAGAAGGCTGAGGAGGCAGGAAGCTGGTGCCCAGAGTGGGCTTGGTCTGGGCATCTCACAGGGCTCTGGCTCCTAAAACACAAAAGAGCAACACCCAGCTCTGTAAATAACTGACAGGCAACAACATAGTCAAAAACTACTACAAATATTAAATATCTTATCAAGGTTGACATAATAGAAACAAATAGACATAGAAAATATTTTAAATATTGAAGTACAATTTAAAATAATGACCATATATGAGGAAATAAAGCAAGTTTTAACACATGTGAATAAACTAGTTCAATACAGACACATGGTTTCTGACTGAAACAGTTTTTCTCTAGATTTTAAGTTGTAATTTTTCTCTTTCTGTTTTTTATATCTCCCTTGGTCCAATTCTCAAAATTAGAGATATTCTGCAGTTACTGTAAGAAATATATTTCCTAAATCCTCATGGATCAAAATAGCATTCATAATGGAGATTTTAAAATACTTAGGGTCAAATAATGAAAATACTAAGTAATTGCAGGATACAGACAAAGTCACAAGAAAGGCAAATTTATAGTCTTATACTATTATATAAGGAAAGAAAAAAGCTAAAGATTATTGAAGTACTAGACTAATAAAATTGACACAGTACAGAATGAAGTACTAGACTAATAAAATATAATGAAGTACTAGACTATAATCTATAGTACTATATACTAAGTATTATATAGTACTAAGTACATTATACAGTACTAAGTACTATATAAAGAAGTACTAGACTAATAAAACTGACACAGTACTAGAATAAAACTGACACAGTAAAAAAGAAAGAAAGAGAGAGAGAAAGGAAGAAAATAAGAGGAGTAAAGTGTAAGTAGGTTGAAAATAAAGACATGGAAGAGAGGCTCAACAAAGCCAAAATTTGGTTATTTGAAAAAGACTAATGAAATTGACTAATCTCTGATAAAGGTAAAAGTCAAACAGAAATCACATAAATAAAAGAGGCAGAATGTATATACAAGAGAAACTCAAAATTTGAATTTGAAAAAAATGCAAAGAATGACCAATTTCTTCATAAAATAAATTATCCAAGTTGACTCAAGATGTTAAAATATATTTCAATGAAAACATAGATGATTTTATGTGTGAATTCTAGCAGGTACCATGTAATTTCACCACAGAACTTTTCCAGAGAATTCGGAAAAATTAACATTCTCCATCTCATGAATGATCTAGTTGACAGGGTCAGAGGCGACAGGAGTAAGACGACCAAAACTTCCACATGTGAACAAAAGTCCCCTGACACAAACGCAGAAATGCTCAAAAGTCAGCGAGAAGGGTCCTGTGCCAACAGAGTTTACTGCAGGGTTTTGAAGTCACCCATGCAGAGAAACTGTGTGGTATTAGTGGCATCGTCCTGTAGGTGTGACCTAGGGAAGCAGTCAAGAAAAGCACCACCTTACAGTTACAACAGTCAAGACAGGGTTGGACAGGCCTGGCAACCAGCCAGAGTGGGCCCTGAGCTCCAAGGGGCGTCATGTACATGGCAACATGGTTTTGCATGGCGCGATCAGTGCGGGTGGGTGGGTGCATAGAGACTGGGACCGCTGACCACCCAAAGAACCAAGAATCACCTCACAAATATCCAGAGACAAAGCGCTGGCAGCCTACAAGTGCAATGACTTGATTAATTAGGGGAGAACACACAACTGCGTATTGTGAATTTCAGGGAGGGAAATTGTTTTTAAGTAACACACGGAGCAAGAAGTAAAGAGCTGCGCAGAAGTCAGTTTACATGTAGAGTATCTGTTCATCAAGAGACTCACCAAGCGCGGAAAGCAGGCCAGAGGTGGGAGAGGAGTGATGGCGAAATCCAGGTCTGGCTGAGCCCACTGCACCACTGCACGCCAGTCTCCTAGGCCCTGAGAGAGCCCTTGGCCCTCAGTAGACTGAGTTGAGACCAAAGCGAGCACTGAGCCACGGCAGGAGGCTGCCGGGCCTCCCCAACATTGGGCCCCGCCTCTGCCAACCACAGACCAATCCCCAGTGGCCACTGCAAGCCCCTCCCACCGCTCGTGCTATCTAACGCCCTACGCGGCATTCGCTAAACAGAAGCGGCCCAGGAGCCTCGCCAGAGCGACGACTGGCACCCAAACGCTGGCCCTGAGGTAATCCTCCGGCTCTCCTCTCGGGTGAGCGCCCCCACTTTCACAGGGAGTCCCTCCTCCCTGCTGCTCAAGCCGCTTCTTTAATGCGACGAGCGCCCTTACCCCTTCCACCGACCTCACCTCTCTGAGTGTGGGAAATATCCTCTCCTCCTCTGCGCAACCCAAGATGGCGCCGGTGCCCCTTCTCTTCCAACAGACACTCGGGCGCCTCCCCGACGGATCACCAGCCCCTCCTTCCGCTCCACCCCCTAAACTGCCCCACCTGCGTGCTGATTCCGACCCTCATCCCCAGCCGCCAGAGGCGATGGCAAAGGTGATGTCCAGCGCTGTGGGGCTGCGGCTCCTGCTGCTGCCGCCACTGCTCGGCGAAACCCTCCGGGGCCTCTATTCCTAAGGAGCGCCCACTGGGAACAGCAGTACTTGGACCACCAGCCAGGACCCGTGCTCTCCGTGCACGCCCTGGGAGACATGGCCAGAGAGGTGCCGGCTTCCACCCGGGCCAGCACCTCCGGGCGTCCACCACAGCCGCTTCACAAGAACGACTGGATCCGTGCGGAGGACACCGGCCTTCTCTACCTCACCCAGAGGCTGGACCGCGGCTCCTGGGAGCAGCTCGGTCTGTGGAATGGTGGCTCCTACAAGAGATGTCAAGCCCTACACGGCCACCCTATCTGCTAATCAGCCAAATAAGGAGGCTCTTGCTTCAGGAATAGCCCAAAAAATGTCAGTGCTGCCCAGCGCCACGACACCTCAGTAGGACACCACCTGGAGAGATAGAAAGGGCGCCCATGACCAAGCTTGTGCTCTGACCCCTCTGGGCACCCCCCCATACCAGGGCCAGTGCTGGTGGCCTCCTGTGTGCTGCGATCACCCCTGACTCCCAGGCCGCAGTCACGAAAGCATGAGCCTTAGTTCCCAGCCCCCCTCTTCTAGTCACGACTGACTGGAACTCCTCCCATCCTCGCCCCTTCGGCAATGACTCCTCCATTCACCCTGTAGTCATCGATGGCATCCGCCCCGAGTCTCATGGAGTACTTCTGTCTCTCCTTCCTCTGCTTCTCTACCTCACCTCCAACTGACTCTTCTTCACCCTAGTGACCTAAAGACCGACACCACTGACCCATCTTCCTTGTTCTTGGGGCCAATGCTTCCTTCTCTGGAGCCTCTGGGACTTCCTGCTGTGTGGTGACTCGTACTATGTGTCCTACACCCCCAACTCAACAATTTTGCCTTTCAGTCCCTGTGTGCCCACCCTTTACTGAAGACTGGTTGGGCAACGACCTCCTGTTTAACCTTATGCTTCACCCACATAAGAAACACGAGGGGCCTTGGCCATCATGGCCATCACTGTGTCCTTAGTCACTGCCATCTCCACAGCCAGCCGCCACTGCTTCAATCACCTTGCACAACCAAATCGCCATTGCTGCCACTGTGAATCAACTCACTCAAAATACTACACATGCCCTTGGCAAACTTTGGCTCTCTGCCATGATACCCGTGCAGCCACTGTCAACCTACAGTCCCAAATGGACCTAGTCCTTCAATGTGGTTACCTTTAATAATGTCTGGGGCTCCATCTGGGAAGGGTTCACAATGGGCTGCTCCAAGTTAAGTTCATGGGCTCGCAGGCTAATTTTAGGGTCAGCCCATCTGACCAAACCCATAAAAATGTCACATGGCTGGCAGAGGCCATTGGGTCTAAACAGAGCAGAGGAGTGATGGCGAAATCCAGGTCTGGCTGAGCCAACTGCACCACACACCTGTCTCCTAGACCCTGAGAGAGCCCTTGGCCCTCGGTGGGCTAAGTTGAGACCAAAGCGAGCACTGAGCTAATGGTCACACCACAGCTGGAGACTGCCGGGCCTCGTCAACCACAGGAGACCCGCCTCTGCCAACCACAGACCAATCCCCAGTAGCCACCGCAAACTCCTCCCACTGCCTGTGCTATCTAATGCTCTACAGTGCATTCATTAAACGGAAGTGTCCCAGAAACCTCCTCAGAGCCTGGTGTGCATGTGACTCTGCGCCTCACCCTCCTGTGTGCAGCCCCACGATGACAACAGAGAGGAGTGTCACACACGCAGCACCCGGGGAAGCTGCACCCAGCTACGGAGCGGCCAGTGAGAAAAAGGCCAGGCGAGCGCCCCAGAAACCAAACCTCTGAAGCCCGGGCCGGTGGTAGGGCCCTCCGGTGCTCTGGGAGGGAGGAAGTGGCTCCAGGTGCCGCCGGCCTCAGCACAGCCGTCCCAGGGTGCACGCGGCGGATCTGGGCATCAGGCCGGCTGAGAAACAGGTCTCAAAGGGGCAGCTCTGAGTGAGACTGCATGGCGGGAAGAGCCTGCACCGCCGAGGCCAGAGCAGCAGCTGCTGGAGCGCTGCCTGGGCGCCATCTGCGGCGCAGGGACCTCCCGGATGCCCTGCCTGCAGCTTCCAAGCCGCTCAGAGATAAAGCACGCATGGGTTTTACTGTTAACTCCTGTATTGATTTGATACTATTTTCATTCCGATCTCTTGTCATTATAATCTTAATGAGATTAAATTTAGCAGTGAAAGGCCCAGGTTAAATGCACAAGGATCTGAATGCTGAGTTGGCCTGACCGCACAGGGCCAAGTTTCCTGCGCAGCTCCAGCAGGTGGCTCCTTCCCAGGGAGGGAACCCAGAGGCAGACGCGGGGCAGGTGGAGATGTGTTGGACCTTGGTATCCCCGGATCCCAGAGGGATGCACTGGGCTGTGAAAATGTCGCCCCGGTCCTCAGCTTGGTTTGGTAGTTAATATAAGGCTGGGGCATGTTGACGCCAACTGCCTCGGGGCTGGATATGCCCGTCCTGACCACACAGTTTGCCTGGTACTGGCACACCTTCCCGAACCATCAACCGTGCATACTGGGCACCAGGATAGAAGTGAAATCTCCAACCTCTGAGATCAAAGCCCTAAAGAAAGAGAGGGAGGTTAGGACAAAGTCCAAAACTCTTGAGGGGAAGAGAGGAAAAACACATGGACAGCACTGTGGGAATGATCCATTCAAACCACAAAGAAGTCACGCACGTCGATGAGATTGAGGAGATGTTCTTGAAGAAAATGACTGAGTCAGAAATGGTGGTGGCACACACTGGTAATCCAAACAATCTGGGAGGCCGAGGCAGGAGTATCACAAGTTTGAGCCAGCCTGGGCAACTCAGTGACTTAGAGACCATGCATCAAAATTATAAATAAAAGAGGGGATGCAGGACAGTGGTGAGTGTGGAGGCCCTGGGTTCAATTCCCAGCACTGCAAAAAGGAGGAAGAAGAGGAGAAGCAAGAGCAATGATGGCTGAGTCTGCCGTGCAGAGCTGGTGTGTGGCAGGGGCGGGCGGCCGCCAGTCCCCTCACTGAGGGTGCACAGCTGGCCCAGAGCTCTCTCCGCCGAGGCCACAGGTCCTCAAACCATGCTCGGTGATCCTCTTCCTTCACCCTGTATACCATGCACCTGCCATCTGCCAGCCAGAGCCCTGGATCCCTGGCGAGGCCCGAGTTCCCAGAGAGCGCTGGGTGCCAGGCATGGGGGCCGGGTGCCCACGTCCCAGCGGTGTAGTCAGGCAGGCTCCAGCCAGGGAGGAGCTGTCTGCACCTGGCCCAGGTCCTCCCTCTGCCAAGGCCCTTGGCACTTTCTGCACTGGGAGAGGGAGCAGGCGCATTGGGCAGTCGCCGTAGGCAGGCTCGGTCCAGGCGGTGAGGAGCCCAGGGAGAGGCGCCAGTGGTCTGTGTGTCCTCAGCCCAGCACACGGCGGTGCTGCCTCAGCTGGAGCAGCCGACGTCACTCGGCTCCTTCTCTAAACACTTTACCCTGTACTAACTCCTTTGTTTTACAGATCTCTGGGGACCTCTCTCCTCCTACACCTGGAAATGTGCTCTTCTAAGTAAAAGTGTGTGTGTGTGTGTGTGTGTGTGTGTGTGTGTAAATGTATGTGCAGTTTGTTTTAAAATGTAGGCTAGACGCAAAAGGAGGGAAAGGCTCCCCTGGCTTTTCTGAAGACCCTGGTCCTACCCTGGTGGCCGCTTCCGGTCCCTTTCGCCCGTTTTATCTGAACACACAGCACATACTGTGGATTCCTTCTGCTCCTGCCCCCGGGGCCCCAGGAAGGAGGCCGGTGAACTGAGGGGAAGGACCACGGTCCACTGAGAGGCGCAGGAAGCTCTGCTGCCCACTCCTGTGCGTAACCCAGAGTGGTGGAAGTGCTGGGGTTTCGCGGGGCTGTGCCAAACGTAACCAGCTGAACCAGTGCGAGGAGACCTGCGAGAACACCGCCGTCCCGGTGGCAGCTCTGGACAACTCTGACTTCGGCAAGCTGCTGTGGCGAGGTGAAGGAGGACCCTGTGGCGCCAGCCTGCTGGCCAGGGCCTGGGTACTCTGAAGGCCTGGCAGTGAGACCCCTGGGTCTTTCTGTCAGAGAGCGAAGGCTGGAGGGCGGTTTCTCCCGCTGCGCTGGGGGGCTGTGAGTGCCTGGTGGAATGTCGCCATGTCTTTAACGCGAGGGAGCCTCACGGCCCGGACCGCACACCCAGCTAGCGGTTCTCCCGCGGCGAGTGTCCTGCAGCTTCTGCTCCACCGGTCTGGGTGCCGCTCTAACAGCGTGGCGGAAACGGGTCACGCGTGTTCAAATCTTTTTAGAACACCGTGCCGCGCGAGGTGCTGTACGCCGATGTCGTTTGCTCCGCTGCCTCAGTGTCCCGAATCAGCCCAGCGCCCTCCCCTTTCCCGGTCTTTGGGAGCCAGGGCTCCCACCGGCCAGGCCCGGTGACGAGGTGGACGGGGACAGGGTGGCGGCCCAATGAGCCGCCTCTGCGGGGGCGCTTGGCTGTGGCGCTCGCCGGCTTCTCACACCTCGCGAGGACTCCCGGGGAAGGGCGCTCCGGAGCCGCTCTGAAAGAACCCCACGACAAGTGTTTGCACAAGGGCTTTCGCTGCATACGTCTCTGACTGCGGCCGAGTTTTAAAATTCAAACATTCACTGGGTCTCTTCTCCCCGCCCCGAGGAGCACTCAGTCTCTAGTGTGGACCTTAGAGTCTCTGCCCGGGCCGTGGCCTGCACCGCACACGCCGCAGGGCGCTGGACCCAGGGCCACAGACCAGGCCGTGGACTTCCTCCTGCCAGAAGCACCTCACCGGCTAACGACGCCACCCTGACCCACTCTGAAGATGAAGCAGCACTCGAGAGGCTGGCGCAGCGCTTGACACCCCGTAAAGCCAATAAATGGCAATAATTCCTGTTATGATGACTCTGTGAAACACCTGTTAAAACACATCCCTATGAAACTGCTATTCTAACACTTTGTAAGTGCCATGTATGAAGTACAGATTGTGCCATTCTGATGTCACCCCTGTTTGCCCTCTGGCAGGAGGTGACGCGTGACTCCTGGGGCTTGGGAAGTGGGGCCACATTTACAAGTCTTAGGAGTGGTGTAAGAATCCTGCTGTGGCCGACAGCAGAGAAAAGCCACCAGATGCTTCCAAGAGCAGGTGGACATGGCAGGGACACGGCACTGAGCTAGGACAGCACAGTGGGGGCGGGGTGGGGTCAACACAGCGGGGGGGCCCAGGCTGCAGACCAACACGACCAGGAGCTGTGGCAAGAGGGCGCCGTCTGGTGAAGGGGCACAGGGTTTCCCCGGGGACCACTTCCAGTGAGGACAAGCCTCCAGAAAGGACCCAGGCAGCGTCACTGGACCCCCAGGCCCTGAAGGGCACACCCCACTGCGAACCTGGGGTTCCCAAGAGCCACGCTGCCACAAGAGAGCCAGAGAACCCGGAGGCGCAGAACATGGCCAAGTGTGGCACGGCAGCCCTGAACTCAGGCAGAGGGGCTGCGTCTGCAGGAAAGGATCTGCCCGCCACAGCTCTGCCGGCAAAGGCCCTTCCTGGCAGGCGCCAGCGGAGGCTCCCAGAGCTCAGCAGCAGACCCTCCGGACGAGGTCTCCAGCCGCCAGGGACTGTGCCCTGGGTTAGAACCCACACTTCCAGCAGAATGGGGCCTGGCTGCACGGGCAGGCTGGGAGGGCCAGCCCCAAGGACACCACAGCACACAGAGTATGTGTGGGTGGGCTGTGTGTAGGGGGCCGAGCATCATATGTGTGCTGTGTGTGTGTGTCATGTTCCCACACGGGAGCTGCCCCAAGCCACTGCACCCCGTGGAGGTGACTCACTGCCACCCGGCTTTATTCACGTTCCCTTATATAGATTTCCGCGTCTCACTGACAGAAACCAGGGCCTCTGGTAATTGTACACACCACCTCCTACGCTCACAACCCACTCTGCACAAACATCAAAACAATAATAAAACAGCCAAATGCCACAAAGAAAACATTAAAACAAGGGCCAGACCTTCTGCCAGCCCTTTCTTGCCCACATGCTGGGAAAGCCGGCTCTGGGAGGGAGGGAGACAGCCTTGTGTCTGGGAAAACTTGCCGTCCTCCCTGGGCACACAGGCTTTGCCAACATCGGGAACTTCAATCACCCCACTGGCCACTCAGCCCCTCTGCAAAACCAGTCTGCACCCCACCCCCTAGAACACTTCCCATTCAGTGCCACTGACACGCAGTGCCCACCAAATCCAGTGTGGGTGCTAAGAAAACACGATCAGCTGCATAGCACTGCGCACACGAGCTGTGAGCTCTCCTGGTGCACGGTGACTTACCAAACATGCTAATAAAAGCAAAAATTTTTTAAATAAACTATCAAAAATATTTAACTGCCTAATGTATTTATAGAGAAGTTCTCTCAAACAGAAACATCAGCTTTCCATGAAGACAAATCACTTTGGGTATAAATCTGCGTGGTCCTTCATCCTCTTGGGTAATTTGGAACAGTTCGATTCACATTTGGAACAGAAGCCTGTGTCCCTGGCTCTCTTGTTTCCCAGGATCCCAGCTGTCTTCGGAGAAACCGGTCAAGGAAATTTAGAGATCGAGAAGATGGGCAGTTAAAGAAAAGGCGACATGCTTTTAAAAACAGTTGTCAGCATGTAAGAGTGGGCAAGGTCCTGCTGTCTGACGGGAGCGGCTCTGGGACTGCAGGGGCAGTAGGGAGGAGGTGGAGGGGTGTCACACCGGGACCCCAGACCGAGGCACGTGCCCAGGGCAGGCCGGGGGGGAAGAAGTGTGAGCCCGGGGAGAGGCCGCTTCGTCCTCCCCACACATTCTGCTCTGTCACCTGCACAGTGAGGCTCAGCCACGGAGGCGGCGGCACGGTGAAGAGGGACCGAGGACACTGAGTGCCCAGTGAGTGCCCACATGACCTCCAGGTAGCACCCCACGCGCCCCGAGCTCCTGGGCAGTTGGTGCACTGGTTGGGCAAGGGGCACAGCCACTGTGATTCTGGGCGGGCCACAAGGGTGGCGTCGAAGCAGTGGTTGGACCAGGCAGGTGATCCTCAGCCTCCTGAGGGGGCTGTGAGGGTGAGAACCTGGCCAGCTGGTGTGTAGAGGAGCCTCTGCGGGTGATCACTGGGTTAGACGAGGTCACAGGGAGCCCCGTGGTAGAGCTCTGTGGCTTCATAAGAAGAGGGAGAGAGCAGAGGGCACACGCATGACACACACACGGGTGCCTTCCCCTCTCTTGACGTGCTGTGTCCTGTGCCCACCAGGCTATCTCCAGAGGAGGCTCCAGCCTTGGGACTCAGAACCCTGAGCCAAAACGCAGCCTTTGCTCTAAGACGCACCCACCCGTGCTCTGAGCTCCTGGAGACGCACCCTGCAGCGACAGGGTGCTGTGCCCAGCTGCGTGCTCACCTGATGCTTAGCTGCCCAAGCTTGGAGCCACACCAGGGTGCACAGAGTGCCAGCAATAAGCCCCAGGCCAGAGGAGCCGAGTGGGAGACCAGGAGCCAGGCAGAGGCTGACCCACTGTGCCCCCCGGGCGCACCCTGCCCCCGCTGGCCAGGTGCCAGGGAACCATGACTATCTGATGGGTTTCCACGGGCACTGAGCGGCCAACACCCGTCGGCAGACATCTAAGCCAGCTTACTTGACATTTCTCATACTCAGCCACCAAAGGGATCAAAGCAGACAGCGATTCTGCTCCCACGCCATCCTCCAAAACGCCAGCTTGCTCGAGGGAGAACACAGAAGCCCTGCTCTTCATCCGCTGCGTCAGCTCGGCGCGCTTCCTGACGGAGAAGAGGGGCTTAGGGTGCTTCTGTGCAGTCCCTGGGCCGGCCCTGGCACCGGGCCCCACTGAGCCACAGTCCACAGCGGAGGTCGCCCCCTGCTGGGCGGGCCGGAGGGCAGAGGACCCTGACTGGCTCTTTCTTCCCCGGCCCTCGACGGTCTCCAGCAGCCAACACAGGAGCGATTTCTGGGCCCGGCAAGCGGCTGAGGGATCAATTATGCCGCCCTCTCCGATCTCAGAGCAGATACAAAGAGCCAAGGAGAACAGGAGACAGAGACAGCACCTCCGCCAGCACAGGGAAAGTTAAATGGAATTAGATTTCAGTCAACAGCTAGATTATAGTATCACGTTTCTGACAAGATTACAAAAAGCAGATTAATCCTCTCAGCGCACCTTAATTGTGGGAATGGCTTCCGTGCCCGAAATCCACCGCGGGGATGACGGGGCTGTCACAGGAAGACGCCTGGGAGCGCAGCCAGCGTGGAGCGGCTGCTGCAGGATGCCGTACCCCAAAATTGCTCTCAGGAGAGCCCCTGTCCCCCTCCAATGAGGAAGGTGCCGGATGTAAATACGTTCACTCATTTTAGCTTCCTACCATGTTTCTAACGTGGGGCCTGGAGGCTTTATGGATCCAAAGTAGAAAAATACTTTATATGAAAATTACACAGAAAATTCTAAAAGAAGACAGTAACACGGGAGTTATTTTTAGGTAGGGAATGAATGTGGGGGTCTGCAGCTTCCCTGTGGGCTGCCCAGCCAGGAGGACACACTCCGAGCGTCCACGGCAGGTGGGCCACACACGGGGCCAGCGAGGTTGTGACCGTCCGCCTCGGGCACTGAGCGTGGAGCTGCCCTTCCTCTCGACGAAGAGCTTAAAACTCCTGTCCCAGAACAAGGGGCCGTGACTTGCCGAGCCGTCCACACGGCTGAGGTCGCGGCCCTGGCAGCTCCGTCCCCGCGGGAAGCGAGCGGCCGGCTCCCCTCCCTGACGGAGCCCCACGTCTGCAATGCGGCCCTCTCCTCAGGGCCGACCGAAACCGGCCCCTCAGGCAGGTATTTCGAAGTGCCGCTTCAGGCAGGGCTCCCTCAAGGGATGTGCTGGCATCCTGGGGCCTGGGGCCTGGGGGCCGCAGCCAGGATGCCTGTGCGAGAAAGGGTCCACACAGCACGGCTCCCACAGATCAGGACAGCGGTCCAGGTGCCACCCGAGCGGCCACCAGGTGCCAGGTAGCTGGTGAGACACAGGCCAGGCTCTCCCCACCCACGTGCGGTAGAGCGAGCTAGCTTCCAAGAGGACCCTTCACAGTCCCGTCTAGTTCAGAAGCAGAGGAAGTAAGAACTGTGTCTCCTTGTGAGGGATTTAGACCCAGAACATGCTTCTTGGGGCTCTCAAAGTGCACAGACTACGTCACAGCATGGCTTTTGGGGCCCACTGGGGTCCCGGCTCTGTCACGTCCTAGACAGCCGCTCAGGTTCTCCAGATCACTCCTGTGAGGTGGCTGTGACGCCACCTCAGGGCACACTGCTGCCTTACACTACTTGCTAGTTTTCTGCACAGGATTTCCAAAACAGGAGAGCTCATGCCAAGGTGGCACCGTGTGTGGCAGACGCCCACATCTTAGCCCCAGGCATCTTGTTGCCAGGGAAATACTGCAGTGAACAGCACATATCCACGTCGATGCCCACGAGGGTGACGGGGCGTCAGACTGTGGTTCTGTGACGCACATCCTGAACTTAGTCCACTGCGGGAGGTCGGGGTTCGGAGCAAGACGGAAGCGGGTGCCCCGCGCCCGCCAGGGCTCCGCGTGGCCTCGGGAGAATCTCAGCAGCTCTGTCTGGATGGGAACTACAGCCACCACCCCCCAGCCTTGTCCTGGTAATTAACTCGTCGCAGAGGCGGGCGAGGAGCCACGTCCCTAACGACTCCATCCTTCAGGAAGGCGCTGGGCTCTCTGAGCCCGATGGTGTCATCAGGGCGCCATTGCACAAACAATGCTCTTATCTCATCTCTTTCTAAGTCACTGATTAACCAGGGCAGAAACAGAGGAGAGACCGTCCTTGCGAGCTCAGAGGCCAGAATGTCACTGCGAGGCCAGGGGACCAACCTGCCTGGATCCAGCCCTGGTCTCACCTCCAGCCGTGCAGGTGGCTGGCTTCACCCTGACCGGGCAACGCCAGCCCCTGGCAGTGCTGGGCACAGCTCCCTGGGCCAGGCGGGCCACTGGTCTGCATGCGGCATACTAGCGGGCATTGCCTGGAGTCACCAAGGACCAGGAGGCCCCGCAGTGCTTTCTGTCTCTCCCGTGTCTGGCATGGCTGGGCAGGTGAGCTGGCGATGCCTTCCCACACACGTGGCTGCAGGGCAGGGTGGGCACTGTCCTGGGAGAGGGAACACAGGAAGGGCGCCAGCGTCCCTGGGTCCCTATGGGCCTGGCCCGGCCCAGCCCTCTCCTCCTGCCGGGGGTGATACTCAACCTCCAGCCACCGGAGAGACAGAAAGCACCGTGGGGCCTCCTAGTCCTTGGTGACTCCCGGTAATGCCCGCTAGTGTGCCGCATGCAGACCAGTGGCCCACCTGGCCCAGGGAGCTGTGCCCAGCACCGCCAGGGGCTGGTGTTGTCCGGTCAGGATGAAGCCAGCCACCTGCACGGCTGGAGGAGAGACCTGATGACTCATAGGACAAGAGGTGTCCAGGATGAAACCAGGAAAATGCCATCTTCACCACTCCACAGAACAGTGGAAGAGCTGTGTCCACGTGTGTATACCATGCACATGTGCACACATACCCATGCGTGGTATGCCATTCATGCTGTGTATGGTTATATGTGCTCCATGTAAATGTATGTGCATGCACGTGCAAATATGTGTGCATAAGTGCATGCATGTGATCACATGTGTCATGCGTGCCATGCACACATGAATATCATACACCTAAACCTACTACGCCATATGCACATATGTATTCGCGATCATGGATATACATGTGTGTGTACACACACATTTGTGCACCTGTGTGGTGTGTGCATCCAGCATGTGTGTGCAGTCACACAGGTACCCATGTATGCCATGTGTGCAGAGGAATGTCCACTGTGTGCACAGGTGTGCTGTCATGTGTCTTCCTGTGTGTGCATGCACGTAGTGTGTGTGGTCATACTGCATGCTCATAGGTATGTGCCTGTATATAGTACCGTGTGTGTGCCCCTGTGTGTACACCATCTGTGTGGACGAGGCACACGCACGCTCCTGTGTGCGCGCTTGTGGCCATCACCTGTGCACACAGTGAGCACAGGAGACGCCTTGCTTCCCAGCTCTGGGGCTGAGCCTGGAGCCGCTCACGCGAGGCCACGTCCCGCGCACACGCCTCCGGCCTCCAGGCTCTGGGCACCGTGCTGGGCGCGGGACTAAGCGAGGCGGCCGCCTGGGACCCCTCGCCCTCCCGCACGCCGCAGCCTCACAAAGCGCGCGGACCCCTCCCTCGTCGCAGGCCGACCTGCCGGGTGTGCGGGTGCGCGGAGCACCTGCTTCTCCGAACCCCACGGGCTCATTATTCAGGGGAACAGTGGCAACATAATGCATTTTCATTTACTTAGCCTTAAATATATGTAAATTAAAGGGTTTTCTTTTATTAAAAATAACAGTGAAACTTACCACTGATGTGTTTTTGTTATTCTAAAGAGAAGCAGCGCTGGAGGGACAGGACTAATGACATTTCGCATTCAGCCTGGTGTCGCGCCCGGGCTGAGCACCGCACACAGCCCAGCGGCCGCGGGCGGCTCCGCACCCCATTGTTGGGTGTGGGGGGAGCACCCCGCGCTGGAAGGCTAATCATTGCCAAGAAAGAAAGCGGAATTGCTCCCCACCCCCAGCCCCGAAGCTGTGTGCGCAGAGAGGCGTGGGGGCAGAGCTCATTGTTTTGGGGTGCAGCAGGCTCCCCAGGTCTCCTGCAGAGACAGCCAGATCCTCTCGCCCACGCTCAGCTCAGGCTTCACGGAGCTCGTGCCCGGCCAACCACACCTTCACCTCCCTCCCCTCCCTGCCCCGCCCACCGCTGCCCTGCACCCAGGCCTTTGCCGTCCACAGAGGCCCCAGGCAGCCCAGGCCCTGTGCCCAGCACGCTGGCTGCTCTCAGTAGGAACCTGCGTCCCGTACACTCTCTGCATCCTTCCCTGGGCTGGCCTGACAGAGGGCACAGACCGGCAGGCCTGAGAAACCTACGGTCAGCATGAGGGAGGGCACGCGTTCATCACCCCAGGGCTCCGGGAGGCTGAAGCGGGAGGACTGCAAGTCGCAGCCTAGCCTGGGCCACGTAGTGACTCAGCGAGACCCTGTCCAGCCAAACTGAGCAGAGAAACCCCTAGAGAGGAGCTGGGGAGGCAGCTCAGGGCCAAAGCCCTGCAGTTTCCTGTGCTGCAAGATAATTAAAAGTAAAGCAACCGGAGTTCGCCCTCTCACTACCTGGAAGCCAGAGGCCCAACCACAGCGTCTCTGAGCCTCCGGCCCCTGCTCCTCCCGCCCCATCCCAGGTGCCCCAGCCGGCGACTGCGTCCCTCAGCCCTCCCTGTGCTGGCAGCTCCCTTCTGTGTCCCAGCGACTCTGAGCGGCACTCTGCGTCTCTCTTCTCGTGAGACAGTGCTCTCGCGGACCTGGGTCCCTGCTCCATGTCCCACGTGGTTCCACTCAGGGCCCTGGGGGCCACAGCCCTCCCCACCCCAGCGGGGCTCTGGGCCCTCTTCCGGAGCCCTCTCCCTGCTCCCTGGAGTCCACCTGCGGGCCACCTGTGCCAGGGAGTCCCCAGACCCCCCTGCCTAGCTCCAGCTCCTGGGCCACCAGCGAGCCTACGCCCCAGGCCCCACGGCCCAGAGTCAGCACGAATCGCAGCTCTCACAGACCACAGTGCTGCAGCCCAGCCCGGCACCGGGATCGGAGCCGTCTGGAGGGAGGCATGTTCATCCCCAAGCAGAGACTGGAGCACGCCTCGCACTGGAGTGTCTCCAGGCAAGTGGGGGAGGTGTAACTTCCGGGTCTACATCTGGTCCCTGGCTCTGCTTCCTGTCCACCATGAACTGGGCAGCTGTCCTCCTCCATATCCTTCCATGCTGTTCCTGCCTTGGAGCAGCCAATCATGGACTAAATTCCCTAAAGCAATGGGCCATACCACACCTCCTTCTTTTAAGCTGTGCCTTTTGGGTGTCATGTGCCACAGATGGGAAATCAAATACAGAACCAAGAAGAAGGAAGAGAAAGTAGGATCACGTACACACCACCACATTTCACGGCCCCGCCCGCATCCTGAGCTCAGCTTTCTGGCCTCCAGAGCTGTGAGAGAATAAAGTCCTATGTTTTAAGACACTCAATCTATGGCACTTGCTTATACCCTCCAAACCCCGACATACCCCAGGGCCACCTCTCTGCCGAGGCAGTGCCCCTGGGGTGCCCCCCACAACCCCTCACAGCTCAGCCTCCACAAGAGACCAGCCCAGTGGAGCACACGCTTGCTCTGGCTGACAGACTCCCCATGACCCGGACGGGAGCCAGGGACCATACCAGGCCAAGTGGGTGTCTGGGCCCCACGACCTTCTCTTCGTGGGGCTTTGAAGCAGTCATGGAAACATGGCATATCTCACCTCCTCCCAACCAGTGCCTCCTCTGTGGGACAGGGGCCTGGGCCTCACCGGTGTGGACCTGCCAGGGGCAGCTGCTGACTCGATGGGGTACACATGGTGCCAGGGCCAAGCTGGGGACATGGGTAGTGATGTACCAGGACCCGCAGAGCCCAGCAGGACCCCCAAGCTGACTCAGCCAGGAGAGTGAGCGAGCCGGGGAAGTGCCCGTGGAGGCTCACGGTGGGGCTTCCACATCACAGGACAGCACGGCGTTAACCTGGTGATCGCCGCCTCCACTGCCCCCCTGGGATGGCTCTGGACCAGGCTCCACGTGTCTGCTTCCTCGGCGGGGCAACAGCGAGAGTCGGGAGTTCTGAATTTACCATGGACTCCACAGACTCCAAGCAGCGCCTCCCGGGGGCTGAATGAGGCTGTCACCTGGCCAGGGACCAGGGACCCTGAGCTGACACCCAGAGCAGGTGCCCAGCGATCAGCACAAGAAGGTTCCTTGTCAAACTGTCGGGAATGTCTCGGGCCCGTGCAGTCTAGGCCCCAAGAGGGGGCAGGAGTGGCCACCGCTGGACCCCTCAGCAGCCGTGTTTTGCGGACCTCTGCTGAGCTGACCCATCTCCAGACACTAGACACAGGGTCACCCCATTTCCAGCCTGCTAGGTGGTCGAAGAGCTGACACTCTTGTGCAAAGTTGACACCAGGTGGAGACGGTGTGTCCCTGACTCTGCGTCCTGAGCATTCACTAATCCCACACCTGTGCCCCTCAGTTCTGCCCTCGGGCAGCAGCTCAAAGCGTGCTGCCGTTTTCCTTTTAGAATGTTGCATCAAGGCAGACAGAAAAAAAATGGGCCAAAGTTGAAAGTCAGAGACGTGAAGAGGACATTACTGACTGTCCCACAAAGACAAACTTACGCTTGCCACAGACTGCCTAGATTTCAGCAGCCCCAACTCACTACCGAGCAGCGCACTTCTGCCCTCTGGATTGGGGGTTGGGACTTAAAAGCCAAAGAAAGGAGAAGAAGGGAGCAGTTGAACCAGAGTCTACTCGCCAAGGCAGAAAAGCTGCAGCCAGGCTGACTCAGTGCCGTCCTCAGTGCCCAAGGCGGCCCCTAGCGTCCACCTCTTTCCACGCAGGACAGCGGTCACCAGGGAATGGTGGGCTTCCAGCCCAGGTTCACATCACTTATTTTAAATAGCAGAAATACGCAAAAATGGGAGTCATCAGGGATAGTTCTAAACAGACCTAGAAAAAGGGAGGCAGCCAGAGGCACACACACAGGGTGCCCAGGCCTCTGGCTCTCGCTTCTGTGTGACTTTTAGATGCCCGTGGGCAGCCTGGCCCTGGCCACACAAAGGCCCCAGGAAAACCTAAGAAATTCACCATGGCTCACATGGTCCTGGCATCACTCCTTGCCCTGCACCACCCTTCCGCTCTCTGGTGACGCTGGGACCCTGAGAGGGTGTGGCACTGCCGCGAGCACCGCATGCTGGCTCCCCGTGCTCCGCAGATTTCAGAGGAGCCAGCGTGCATTGCCATGAGACCTGTGCTGAGGCAGACACTGCTTATGCGCTCAGCTGTGGGCCACAGCCAGCGGGAGTCAGGCGTGTGAACGACCCTCTGCAGGCTCAGAAGCCTGGCCCGCTGCGCCCAGGTTTGGAGGACCCATCGTCCACGTTCTGCTCTGTGGAGAGAGGACGCAGTGTGGTCAGCATGAGCCGCAGCCTCATGGGGCAGAGGACAGCATGAGACTGTCCCTGCCCAGCACGGCCAAGGTGCATAGCTGCAGGCCAGCACAATGCGGCCCAGGGACACCGAGTCCATCTCCTCTCCTGGCTCCTGTCCCGGTGAGAGTCCCACACCAGCCTCATCCCGCCTCGGCCCCTGGGGACTCCCTCCCCATGCTGGCCAGGGCCTCCCTACAGGGTGGACACCAGCCCAGCCATCTTCCTGGGGGCTTTTTGTCCCACACAGGCAATCTTGGGCTGAGAGGAACAGAGGGCATGCTTGGAGGTGCAGCTCCCCGGAGTGTCTGGAGGGCCTCCGGGCTCCGGTGTGCAAAGGTCCCGTGTGGGGCACAGATGCACCAGGCAGGCAAAGGCCTCATCATGCAGGACACAGCCACACACGCTGGGTCAGCCAGTGCTGAGACACAGGGAGAGGCGTCGCCCCAGATCCTCTGCGGGGACCCGGCCCCCCCAGAAGTAGCAGAGACTCACTCCATCCTGCACCAGGAGCCCTGGCCATAGGGCCTTCGTTTGTCTGTCTGTCCTGGGCATGGCTGCCACCAGGCCGCCCTGGCTCCGTGGGCATGGCTTCTCCCCAGCCCTCCAGACTGTTCACCCGAAGAAGATGTGCACTGCTACAGGGTGGCCCCACTCACCGGGGACAGGGCTGGGAGCCCTCTCAGGGCCCACGGCCACCCCGTCCCCTTTTCCTGCTTGCGTGGTTGTGGGTGCCCGACATGGCCCAGGGAATGGTGGCATCTGCTTACTGCAGCTTCCTGCCTCTCCCCTCCCCACATGGTGCCCGAAGTCTTGCAGCTGCCAGGCACAGCGCCTCCCTGGTAGGGGCAGGGCATGGGCGGCGCAGCCTGGTGAATGTCTCACTAGGACCTCCAAGGACTGCCAAGACCCTCCTCCGAGCCAGCAGTTCCCAGCGACAGGAATGACCAACGCTGTCTTCCAGGAAAGTGGGAAGAACGGGGACATTCCCGCTGCCCAGTGCTGGTGCCTGGCCCACCACAGAGACCCCACCGCAGAGACACACCACAGAGGCCCGAAGCTGTGCACCTATTTCTGCAGGAGAACACGCATTTGTCCTCCCGTGCTGGTCTCTTTCTGCTTTTCCTTTTTCTAAAGGGTGGGAATCATTCCGCTATGCCATGAGGAACACTGAAGAAATGCATAATTAAAAATGAAAAAAAAGGAAGTCTTTTCAAGGCTGTTTACTTGGGTGACGAGGGTGACACAAATGTTTCTTTCTCCTCGCGGGGCCCACCCACAGAAGGCGGGACAATGGTGCCCCGGCGCGGCTGAGCCTGCCGGGCCCATTCAGGCGGCCCTGTGCCAGCGGCCGCGGCCCATCGCTAATTACCGCCGCATTGACCGAGCCACGGGAGTCTTGGTGTTTACACAGTTCAGCAAGTCCCTCTTAATTAAGTGTCCAAAAAAAGGATGAAAATCACTAATATTTCAGAAGAAAGAGCAGGTGGAGGATGGGGACAGGATCGACACAGTGTCAACACCGAGTTTAAGCCGAAACGTGCCCTTGGGTTCACACTGCTCCACACTTAGATAGACATATTCCCGAGAAAATTCCCGAAGGCTCCTGCAGTCTGCAAATGGGTCGATGCACAGCTTGGTGACAGAGGGTTTAAGTTATCCTTGCAAGGGAATAACCAAAGTTACATCATTTCCATCAACATTCATCATTTTAATTGCCTGAATCTCCCCCAGAACAAAGTGACACTATAGTTTTATAGTATTTGATTAATGAGGGCAGGAAAATTGAAGTTTTTGCAATAAAACTAAAAAAATCAACAGACTTTTATGGTTTTCCTCCCTTGTGATTTTAATTTGATGGCTCGTGTTTTCATTACCGCCGAGGCTGTACACTTTAGCTGGCAATTACGTCCCATCTGTGGAGCACTGTGTTACTGTGTTATTACAGTTTATTCTAGTAGCTTTTCAATCACTTTTGAGTTGGGCTTTACAAGTATTCTTGCAGCAGGTGGGCCTCCTGGCATGCGACCAGGAACACACAAAGCCCAAAGCTGGAGTCTAATGGCAGCATATGCATGTGGTGGGGAGCACCAGCTTCCCCATATGCTGCGGCAGCCCCTTACGCCTGCCAGTCACTCTTCTTACCGACTACAGTCTCTAAGTAGTTTTCTGCCAGGGAAAAATATACCAAGGCAGCAAATTTCTCCAGTGCACCATCCTTATTACCGAGACAACCCTGTCATTAGCACGAGCACAATGGACCTGAACCGGGATGCATACCAATTAGGCTGCTCCCAGCACTTTTGCTTCTTATCTCTATGGAAACGCGCCCCCCTGTCGGCAGTGGACAAGCAGGAGTGTCCCCCACCCATATGTCACCTAGTTAACACTGTACACTTTCATGTGAACCAAAACCCTCTCCGGCCCTCGCGGCGGCGTGAGAAAGGAAAGAAACAACGCGAGGCTCGTACGTCTGCGAGGCCGCTCGTCCTGAGAATTCCGGCCCCGCTCGGCGGTGTGCGGAGGGCGGGGGCCCTGTGACGGGCTGTCAGGGTCTTTAATCTGGAGATGTTTTCTCCCATCAAATCTAGCAGGGAGAGTTTAAGCAATCGAAAAGAAATGTCTTTGTCCCGTGGAAGAAAAATGGAGTCCGAACATTTTTTAAAACAAATTAGCATAAAGAGTCGAAGAGGCTGGCAGGGCTGAGTCCTGGGGGCCCCCACTTCGGAGCCCTATCGCTGGGCTCACATCTGCCCCAGACGCCAACCTCCCTGAGGAAAGGAAGCGAGGTTTCTGTGTGCAAAGCATTTCCCCCGCACACTAGGAACTTTGCAAAGACCGATGTGTAAAGTCTTTTGTTTTGAGGTATGTGTATGGGAGAGAGAGGGGAAAGATTTGATTTTATGGAGACAGTGGGACTCCCAAAGGTTTGAACCGGGTGGTGCTCCCCTTATCTGCCAGTGCTGATGCCCACCGACCATGCACCGAGGCCCCGTGGCCCAGCGCAGAGCCCGGGCACCACGGCCCCGCGGGCCCCTCCCCAGCCTGACCACTCCCTCTTCCCCACGACAGGGCCCGCCTCGGCCTGCGAGCACTCTGCTCCTTCCCGGTTAGGCAGCTCAGGGAGATGTGCCCAGCGCTGCCAGCCCGACCCTTGCTGGCCCGGGGGAGGCCCGCCCGCCGGGGGCCCAGCCCGGAGCCTTCCTGAGGGTCTCTGGCTGCGCTGTCCGCTGCCCCATGTCCTGAATCCACTCACCGCTTCTTTCCTGGTCACTGTGACTGTGGGGAAGAGCCAGGGCCTCAGGGGCCCCGGGCTGGCGAGCGGGTGGGGAGCGTCAGGATGTCGCGAGCGGCCTTTCCACCGGACGCAGCGCCGCCGCAGCGGTCACTGTGATTTTGACTGCGTCTCATAAAGACACTCAGAAAAGAGGATGCCAGAGCTGCCACAGGAGGTGGCGAGAAGGGTGGGATGAGTGTGTCTGAAGCAAAGGGGGAGAGTTTGAGAGGAATTCATGGCAGAGTGTTCTTTAGCAGGTTTTTAAGTTTAAATATTCCCCCTTTGTATAATGTAGAAGTCATGGGTATGAGGTGTTCCTGTGGAAGTCATACCTGTCTTTGATTTTTTTTTTTATTTTTTAGTTAAAGTCATCACAAAGAAACTTCTCAGGGAGGAAAGGGCTGGAACTGAGCAGCCCCTGACAGTGTTCTGGGCCTCGCCCAGCTGTGCCCACCTGGGGCCCAGATGAAAGAAGGCCAAGCCGGGGGACGGGCAGAGGGGCCAACCCAGGAGCGGCCTCCCGCAGAGTGGCACCCACACTCTCTGACCAGAGGCTCCTACAGACCCCAGAACCACAGCCTGGGAATCGGGGGTTTGTGTCCACACTTACCCCTCCCCCTCCTCCAGAAAGCTGGCCCCATTGCCATGGCCTTCCTGCCTCTTCTGAAATACCCACAGAGAAGAGAACAGCCTCTTCCTACCGGAGGACAGACAGACAGAAAGACAGACAGTGTGGACACAGCTGGAGAGGAATGCTCCTGCAGAGAAGCCAAGTCACCCTCAGCTTCAGGGACAGGCGCCTCTGCGGCCTCCTATTCCTGGACCCCATGCTTTCAAAGTGGCAGGTGAGGGCAGGACCCTCATCTCAGGCTGGAGGAAAATGGTAGCCCCGTGGGTGAGCTCTGTGGAGCTTGCTGCAAAGCCACCATGGCACCTGTGTTTCCTCTCCTGCCAGGGCGTCGTGATGGGACGACAGGGACAGAGGGGTTCCTCCTGATTCATCCAGATTCCTAGTGGCTGAGGCCTGGTCCTCACTGCTTTAAGGCCACTCTGATTGGCTGCAGGGACACTGCAGATATGTTCTGATTGGCCAGAACCTGAACCTCTGTGTCCAAACTCCCCTGTGAGGACACCACCCCCTGGGACGGATTTCAGCCTCCAAAACCATGATCAGAGTGACCCCTCTTTCCACATAGCCACTCCAGGCATTTCTCTAGAATGACAGAAAATGGACAAACACAGTCATCAGGCACTTCGTCACCCTGTCTGGCACTGCTGTCTTCGCAGTCCTGCCATGTCTTGGGCTGTTCCCCCAAGATGGGAGAAGTCTCCCCAGTGCCTCTGAGTGGGACCCCCTTGGCCACAGGCTGCTACCAATGTGAGGTGCTAAGCCAAGGCCCTGTGGGGCCGGGTCCCAGGTGATGGGGTTCCTCAGAGGAGGTGCCTGGAACAGAGGGGCACAGGGTGGGGACGCGGCCCAGAGCAGAACCCGGAGGCGGCATCGAGGATCCACAGTGCTGCAGGGCAGCAGTGGGCATGGCGGGTCCTGCTGGAGCCCTCGGGGCCACATAGGCCACCCGCAGGGCTGCAGCTGCCGCCCGCCCCTGCAGGGCTGGGCCCGGGCACTCTGACTCTGACGCAACCACCTCTGGATGGCGGCTCCCTGGCTCATAAGGACAGAAACAGCATTTCAGCCCAGGGGCTGCTGGTTCTAGGTTCCAGGGGATACAGAGGACTCATGAGCCCCACAAGGATTCTCCTCACCTTCAGGAAAGAGCCGTGTGTCTATCACGGGGAGCTGATCCAGCTGGCTCAGTTTAAGACTCACTCGGGGCTGTGCTGCACCAGACCAGCCACCCAGCCTCTCTGCCGCTCCAGTCCCTGCCCTGGGAACTGGGAACCCTACCCCACCCCACTCTCAAGGGCTCTGCAAGGCGGACTCGCTAGGCCACGTGTCTGCCTGTGTCAAAGCAGCACCCCATGTGCAGCTAAGGCTCACAGGATCTTACTATGTCGCGGCAGAAGGTTTGTCGGGACAATTGGTTTTCTCTTGAGAACAACAAAAGTCCTGAACTCTGCACTACCCCTGCCCTGGTGACAATCCTGCACGGCGTCCGGGAAAGCAGGGAAGAGCCGATTTCCAGAGCCCAGTGCCACGGGCCTGGCCTGGGGCGGTCCTGGCACCCTGGCTCCCGGCCGAGAGCAGCAGCACTTTCCTGCCACGAGCCTCCGTGCGGCGGTGCAGCCCGTCCTGATGTGCTGAGGCCGCAGTGCAGCTCCTGACTGCCGCCGAGGGGCGTCCGGGCCCAGCCCGCTCTCCCCTGTCCACGGCAGACAGTTCTGTCTCATACATTCAGTCCGCTGGCTGGACGCGGCCTTTCTCTTTTTTTCCTTTTGGAACCGTCACCTTCTCGGATCAGGGACTGCAGCTCCTTCCCTGTCCTTCCCGTCTGCCTGAGACGCACCAGCGACGCCCGCTCTGTCCCTTGTCCTGCCCAGCCGGGAACCTGAGTGCTGACGGACACAGCACACTTCCTGGCTCTCGCCATGTCGCCCGCGCCAGGCTGGGAAAGTCACACACGGGCACGCGCGGCCCCTCGCCGCTGCTGCCCAGGGCTGCTCAGGGCAGATGGGCCTGTGCAGGCACCTTGGCCTCTCACGGCTTCCTGCTGTGGCCCTGCTCAGATACCCGGCCTCCTTCCCTCTGTGCCTTTGCCCTGGCTGAGGCCCTGGGCGCCGCTGTCCCCATCTCTCAGGACATGGTGCCCAGGCCCAGGTGCCGCAGAGAGCAGCTGGATGCCAACTGCCACACCCCACCTCAGCACCCTGTCTCCCCCACGCCGGGTGGTGGCCTTCAGGTCTCCACTCTGCAGGCCGGAATGAGCCCTGGGGCCCCGCGCCGGCCCTGTGCTCACTGAACACTGGATTTCGGGTCAGCACCGGCCAGCCTGCCACAGCCTCGGGAGACCGCCCCACATCCCTGCTGCTCAGGCACCGTCTCCGGGGAGCCCCCAGCTCCGGGCACAGGCCTCTTTTCTCACTGCCAGGCTCCGCTCCACTCCGTGCTCTGCCCTCTCACCTCCGAGGCCACCCACTGCCCTTCGCCCAACTGGGCCAGTGACAGTTCATGGTCCTCAAGGCCACCTCCTTGCACCTGTACCCTGTGCCACCTACTCCCTTCTGCCTCCTGAGTCCCTCTGCCCGGGTCTGGGCCATCGAGCCCCTGGCATTCTCACCAGAAGAGGGTCTACGTGCCCCCAAGACCGTCCCCAGCCACTGCCCCCTCACAGTGGGGCATGGCCTTCAAGTGCCTCTGCTCCCCAGAGGTGCCCGCCACCCTCCTCTCTCTGCACCCCTGGCCGTCCGAGTCCTGGCGCTGCCCGTCCTACCCTCCCGTGGCTTCTGCTGGGCAGGGGTGGACGTGATCCATGGCTGAGCCAAGGGGTGAACAGGAGGACAGGGCCGCACCCCATGCGCCACCATGCTGAGGCTCGCGGAGCCTCTGGGCGCTGGGCCCTGGCAGGCACCCGGCACCCGCTGCGGCAGGGCCGCCCTCCCGACCCCTGCAGGACTTGGGGCCGTCCTCAGCGGGGCCTTCCTGCCTCACACCAAGCGGGAGGGAACTGGCCGCAGGGAGGCGTGTGAGTGCTGCCCTAAGGAGCGGGACCGCCCTCCGAGGGGCCCCGTGAGCAGCCGCGCCGCGGCCTCCGCAGGCTGAGGGGACGCTTAGGGCTCTGGCCGCGTTGCTGGGCCTGAGCGGCGCGGGAAGCTGGCAGTCGGGTCCTGGGGTGGGAGCGGCCCACCACATGGCTGCCTCTGGCGACCATGTCCTGTCTCCGGCCCTCTCTTCTGTCTCTTTCTCTCTACGGTGAGCAGCCGTCCCTTCTGCCATGCCGCCTTCTTCGCCCCGGGGCCCAGAATCTGTGCAGAACGCCCTCCTCCACACGCCGAGTTCTCCGGAGCCTGCCACCGCAGTGCGGGGCCTGGGGCTCCGCTCAGCCCTGCAGGGGCCTGCCCTGGCCTTCCCCGGGGCCACCTCGTGCTGCTGGGCCTCAAACCACACGCCAGCCAGGTTTGGGGGACAACGTCACGTGGGCAGCAGGGGAGGAGAAGCCAGCAGCCCTCAACACACACGGCTGCACCCGCCCCACAGTGAGCGGGAGGGAGGCCCGAGCGCCTGGCCCGCCCTGGGCAGCCCACGGAGAGCACGGCCTGTGCGCCAGGCCTTCAGCTCTCGGCTCCGCAAGAGCCTAAGAAGGCCGAGAGCACGAGGCGCAGCAGTGCGGGGCTCAGGCCGGGCGTGGCGGGCAGTCAGAGCCGCGGCTCCTCCCAAGCATCCCCGCCGCCCTGGGAGGGCCGCACAGGCGCTGTAGCCCCCACGGTGACCCTGCCGCTCACTGGAGCTGTGGGGTGTGCTGGGTGCCCGCGGGCAGGGGCACAGTGGCGGCCTCTTGGGTCTTTGTGACACGGCAGTGAGAACGCGTGACTGTCCTCCGAAGTTCTCAGCCTCTCAGCAAGTTTCTCAAGATTAAGGAGCATTTGCTTAGAATTTCAAAGCCTAAGAAATCAAACCAAAGAAAACAAGCAAAAGCATCTCCTTCCTGCCAAGGAAAGCTATCTTCAGACTCTATTATTATAATAATCATTACTGTTTTTATTTGCTGTTTTGAGGCAGGGTCTTGCTATGTAGCTCAGGCTGGCCTCAGACCCACAGTGATCCTCCTGCCTCAGCCTCCTGAGAGCTGGGAGGACAGGCGTGTGCCACAGTATCAAACTAAGACTGGCTGGGAGCAGAGCCCTCCATGTGAAGGAGGTCCTACAAGGACACGCAGACGGCTTCTGTGGCCCAACCTGCTTCTCCCTCGCTGCAGCACCGGGGTGCCCACTGCCCCACGCCCGCCCCCCGCATCAGGCAGGCCCACCGGGTGATCTTCTGCGGCTGGCTCTGCGGCTACACACAAACACCGGCAGTGCGCTCCCGTCCTCGGAACAGAGGCTCCGCTCTCCACCGCGAGAGCCCAGGCTCGGCCTGGGTGGGCCAGAGCCATCCAGCTCTCACGGCCTCAGGCATCTCGGTCAGCACACGCCATCCACAGCCTGCCAAGATGCTGCGCCCCGTGGGAGTCAGGCCAGCCGCCCGTCTCCCCGCCCTCCCTCCCATCCCCCAATCTCTTCCCTTCTGCAGAAGATCCATCTCCCTGTCCCCTGCTGTCCACCTCCTGTTCCATTCTTCATTTATTCTCTGGGTTTCTCAGATTCAGGAGGCCATGTGATAGTCGAGCTTGGGTGTCTGATGTGCCTCCGCTGACATCATGGGTCATTCTGTGCTTAGGGTTCGTGGTCATCCTGCCTGGCAGCAGAGTAGCGCTCCGTGGTGTATGATGCCACAGGGACCCCTCAGCCATCCGGGCTCTGCCGGAGGAACCGCTGTGGGCTTCTGCGGGCTGCTCTGTGGCTGGAGCAGGTGCTCTGGGCAGACTTCTGCCCGTGGGAAAGAGCTTGCCCAGTCCCTGCCAAAGGCCCAGATGACCACGAGGTGCCAGTGTGCAGATCTGGAGCAGAGACATGGGTTTGAATCTTCCCAGCTCGGCTGAGATCCTGAAGGGCCACCTGTGCCTGAGTCTTCATCCCCAAAGTGGGACCCGGGAGGCTCCCTGGAGGGGGTGCTCACCAATACTGGGGCCAGTTTTTTTTCTTAAATAAATGAATCAAAATGTAGAAATGAAAATTTATATGACTGAAAATATAAACAATGTGCAAAATATAAAGAGAAGTGACTTTATCCTGAGAAAGAGAGAAGCCATCCTCCCCGTTCGTGGCCAGCATCTCTGCAGACAGAAATCATTATCTTCACGCTTTTCTGCCAAAAGCTAGAGGAAGATCTACTCTACACTTGATCTTAGCCAAAAGGCCGAGAAGCGATTGAGGAAGATTTACTCTAAATACATTTTTTCAAAGTGGCTCATGAAATACTAAGAGATTTTTCCCTTGAGGAAAAATAATAGCTTTTTTCACCACTAATATGCTAATATCCAGAAACGCAGTGTCTCTAAACCCTGGCACAGAAGCACGTACAGTTGAAATTCATTATCATAGTAGAAATGTTTTATCCCTGTAAGAGGTTTTTTGTTTCCCATAAAATGGAACCAGCAACATTTTAAAAGACAATGTATTTTATAAATAGTAAAATTCTCAATACAAAGTTTACCAAATAGCTACACTAGTGTGCTCACTGAGACTACTTAATTTTGTTTCAAGGTGAAGTGACAGGAATTCTCTCTTTTCTATAATAATACAGATAAGTTTCCCTCATCTGCCATTGAGCAGTTTTCAAAATAGCCTCTCAAGGCCCAGGAGGAATCATGCAAATATATAAATATGCTAATTTTCTTTGTATATGTAATAATATGATTTTGAAGTTGCCAAAACCACCACTTCATAACTTCCAACATTCTAAAATTAGGAGAGTTTGGAGTGTTGGGCTCTGCGAACAGCACAGAGACCAGCATGCCCTGCACCAACGCAGGTGTCCGAAGACGCAGGGCTTCCTGAGCACAGCCTCAGGGCCCGCTTCCCTGTTCCCTAGTGCCTTGGGAGGTTTAGTTTAAAGTAAGGGGATTTCTCATGTCAACTTCCTTTTAATTTTCCCTTCCTCGGGTCAGTTTCACCCCCTACCTCAGTAGTGTGTCTCTTGCACACAAAACACACACACACGTCACGCATGCCCCTCTCCTCTCAAACACAAATGTCACGCCAGTCACACTCGGCCTCAGCGGCCCCAGGCTTTCCCGTGCTTTACACACACGGGCAAGTGAGCATTCTCCCTCTCAGAACAAAGGATCGTCAAGACGCAGATAACGTTTTCTTTTCATGTCTAAGGGGTGGTCTGGCTTTAGCCGGAGCACTCAAAGTTGGCTGACAAGGTACCAATTATTGCTTTATTTAAATCCCCTTCCCCTCAAGTTCGGGTCGCTCAGGGTGGCACCAACCAGGCTCTGCGTGTGCCCAGACACGCAGGGACAGGGCACCAGCTCGCGCAGCCCCAGACCCTCGCCTGCCGGACGCACCTTCCCCAGGACCGTCTGGGCTTCGACAGCTCACGAGTGGCCCAGCAGGAGTCTCAGCGCCCGATGGCACCTGGCACCTCCTCTCCAGGTGGAGATACAAGGACAGAGACGCAGCCCTCCTGCTCCCGCGCGTCACCCTCTGGGCTGCGGCGCCCACAGACACAGAGTGACGGGCCGGCTGAGCAGGAGCAGGAGGAGCAGCGCCCCGGCCCGCCGCCGCCCGAGCCCCGTCGCCAGTGTCGTGCTCCAAGAGCAGCGCCCGGGCGCGGCACAGCAGAGCGGCTTCGCAGAGGGCGGGGACTAATCAGCGCAGCACCGTCCTGATTAAACGAGGAGGCGTCCTGGGGCTCCGCCGTCTGTCCCAACAGTGCTCATCAGGACGATGCACAAACCCAGAGGCTCCCTCGGGGGCAAACTACCTTTTAATTTTTCCCTCTAAAGATTAATTTCATTGTTATGGAACCTGGATCCTAAGAGCCATAAACTAATCATTAGTCATTTTCAAACAACCTGACCTTTTCCGCCTTGGAGCACGGAACGTCTGCTGCGAGAGGGGCTGTGTGTCCGGGGCCGCGTCTGCCCGCGGAGAGGAAAGGGCCGAGGCCTGCAGCACCAGGCTGGCTCTGCGGCTCCGAAGAGGCGCCTTTTCACTGTGTGCGGCTTTCTCTGTGATGACAGCTGAGAAGGTGAGACCAGGGACAGTGCTCCTGTCACAGCCTGGCCACGGGAGCTGGCTGGCATTTGGAGGTGCCAGGAACAGGCCCATGCCAGGTGGCCACACTCCCGAACCCGCACTGCCTCCGGACCTCGCAGGGCATCAGAACCACAGAGTGGGCAGGTTGGTCAGCAAAAGCGTCCTGGGTCCTGGGGTCCAAGGTCAGGGTGTGGGGGAGGGCGGTGGCGTTCATCCTGGCACCCAGCCCCCACACTCAGCCCACACAGCCTATGTCTCCTCAGCGTGTGCAAGTTTCCCCATTTCTTGAGGACCCCAGTCTAGGCCTGGGTTGGGGTCGCCCACTCAGCTGACCGCATCCTAGCTCCGCCTGCCCTCACCCCACAGGCCCGAAACTCGGGGTCTGGGGGAGGATGTGGGAGAGCGGCACCCGGACTGCTCTGCAGCCAAGACACGAGGACAGTGGGCGGCTGTACCACCCCAGACAAGCCGCTCTGCCACCGAGGGGAAGAGCCAGGGGCCTCACTGGCACCTTGGCAACGCCTATGCCCAGCAAGACTTCCACTCCCCTAGGTAAAGGCAATGGAGTCATGGGGCTCACGGCTCAGTGCACAGGCCAGAAAGACACAGACACCCGGGGATAGGCACCTTCGGACAAGGCTCAGAGGGCCTGGCATCCATGTCCGAGCCCTGTGCCCACGCATGTCTGCTCCGACCTCTGCCTCAGCCCCACTCGGCCCACGTGGCCTCCTTCTCTTCCACCCCATTCCTGCGCTCTGAGCAGCCTCCACATCATTTCGCCGGCCCCGACCTCAGCATCAGCCCAAGGGAACCACAGGCCGCGTGTGAGGACGGGCGCAGCGGCAGGGAGAAGAGAGACCGGAGACAGAGCAGGAAGGGCAGAGCAGAGCCCACGGCGGGGGCGCAGGGTCCCCCGGAAGGCCACGGGTCTCGCCTCCCGACCAGCAAACGGCCCTCGTATAGCTAGGCCCCGGCGCTCACTGACCCTGAGGGCGCCTCAGAGCTGCTGACGGAAACTCCCACATGCACAGGCTCGTGCCACACGACTCGGAGACACCCAAGGCCGCGGGTGAGAACGCGGGGCCGGCGGGCAGCGGCTTTCCACACTGGGAGGTCCCCTCGCTCACAGGCTCGGCACAGGGGGCCGTGTACACCGATGACAGGGGCTTCGTGATAAGACACTAATGTCTATTTAATGTGACTCCGTAGAAACGAATTTATTTGCATGAGGAAAATCAATGTTGCTAGCAGAAAACAAGGTTTTTAAACTTTTTATAATTTTTTTCCTGTATATATATTCTCTCCTGCAGAGGGAGACCCTTGCGAAGGGCTGCAGGTGTCCCCACTGCACAGCACGCAGCCAGCACCCGCCGAGCAAGCTCAGGGCAGGAGAGGGCGAGAGGAGGCTCCTCAGCAGGCAGCTAGGGAAGGCCTGGGAAGGGCGGACGCTTCATCTCCGGCCACTCAGTCAGCATGGGGGCCGGTCCACTCTCTTTCCCGTGTGCATTTCCTGATGTGGTCAGAATAACTAGGCCCAGTTTTGCTGTGTAAAACAGTAACCTAGGCATCCATTAAAACGCTCAGAGGCTTCTCCTTCTCGCTTGACGCCCACAGGTAGCTCCGTCCCTGGACAGCCGAGGGCCGCCTGCATGAGCACACAGCCGCGTCCCTCGGGAGGGCTCCACTCGGGCCTGAAGAAATCCCGAGTGGGCCTCATTTAAGTCCAAAAACCCTGTGGAGCCTCCGCTTCCCTCATAAAATAAATGATCAACACATCAGCTCTTCCCAAGGGTCAAGCACACAACGCTGATGTAAACCTGGATAAGGAGAAAAGCTTCAGAGCCATACTACCTGCTGTCAAGGTCAAGGCCAAGGTTAAGCACCCTGCCACCTGCCTCTAGCAGCCACCAGCCTCAGAAACCCATGCAGAGCCAGAGGTGCCAACACTGCCCAGTGATACAGGACTCCGAAAGCCAGCACCACCACCCAGCCACACCCTTTAACCACACTCAGCATTCATAGAGTGTAATTCACAAAACACAAAACGGACCATTCGAAACCAACAGTCAGTGGCAGCTAGGATATTCCCAAAGCTGCTGACCACCACTTCCTTTCCACACAGTCCTCAGCTCCCAAATCAAACCCTGAACCCCTGGGTGGTCCCGCTCCCCTGCCCTGCCCTGGCACCGCTGACCCACTTGGCCCCATTTCCAGGAATTCATGTGCTAGGAAGCACAGGCACAGAGCATTCATCTCAGCCTTGACGGGCGGTCAGATGCTATGAGCAGCGGGCACAGCTGAGTGTGTGTGGGCTATCACAGAAGACATAGCATGGGGACTGTGGGCAGCAGGGTGCCCTCGGACAGTGGCACTGCCAATGAGTTGCTGCCTCCCCAGAACTTGGTAAAAGATGGGCCTTTTGTAACCACTCCTGTCCCCACAGCAAGGCCTAGTCCCTAGTCAGTGGGCCGGGCAGGCAGGGCGAGGGCTGTTTGCAGGGGCACAGTGTTCCTGACCGGGGTGCCAGGACTGAGCCCGGTTCGGAGCTCCTGCTCCCCGGGCCACCGTGGCCGTCCCCAGGGAACAAGGGGCAGTGTTACCCTCCACCATGCAAAGGTAGAATTCCCCGCAGCACAAAGTGGGGACCCTGCGCCTGTGAGAAACAGCCCTGAAACCCTGCTCAGTGAGGTGGGGACAACGTCTCTGGCTGATTGTCACACATGGACACGTGTGGACGGAGCTAGTTACCCATGTGTGTGTGCACAAACACATTACAAGCACCAGTGCCCAGTGGACATGCTGCCCGTGGGTGTGACTGAAATGAGCAGTCGGTATTTGAACTTTACGAACATTAGTGCCAGTAAAAGAGAAATTTCCAGTCGTCCTCTTCTAATTCCTGCCTCTTGCCTTGAGCACACTCGTCTCAGAGGTCTGGCCGCTTTCTGAAGCGGCTCTGCTGTCCTCTTTCCTGAGAGTCTGTACAGCGCGCGGTCAAAACTATAGTGACTCTGCCTTCAAGAGCAAGGCCCTGAGTTCGATCCCTGAATTGCAAAAACACACACACACACACAAACCCACAAAAATTAGTGACTGCTGCACCAAGCACCATCTAACAGAAAGGCGGGCTCGTAAAAATACGAAGCTGTGACCTTGACCCCTTTAGTCAGCAGATCTGGTACCGCGCGACTCCTGGCTCCTCCCCAAGGACAAAACGACCATGCGTGTAAACGTTTTGAATCAGGCAGGACACAGAGAGGAAAGACGACTCCAGGGCTGCCTCCGTACTGCAGGGAGAGCCACGGGGCCAGCCTACCACTTGTCCCACAGCCACCGATTTATTAGGTGTAAACAGCCACCGTCCATTCCGACCAAACGGCACCCGTACAGCACGTGCTCGCAAGCACAGATGGAGGCTCCCACATGTATGTTCACGGGTGTTAAGGCCATGGCTGGGAAGACAGGGCTGTGGGCACAGCTGTCTATGGGCCAGACCCACACCCCACGGCATGTGGTTTTGTATTCATTTAGTTCTTTTCCAACAGTTTAGATTCCTTTTCTAAAAACTTTAATTACCCAAAATAAAATGAAATGTAGCATGCCTTTGGCGTGAAGAAGATAAGATGTGCTATTTGATCTTTCCACCAAATGTCATACGCCATATTGATGGATGTGACATTTTAAAGTAAGCCTGTCACCTTCAAAGTCCCCTTGATAGCAAACCAGATGCATGCAGAAGTCGTTATCCCACTGTGGGGATTCACGAGGACAAGTCCTTGCCATTTACAGCCAAAGAAACTGAAGCCTGGGGAGGCTGCGGGCTGTCTGAAGAAGGGGGCACAGCCGCACCCACCAAACTCATTGCTGGCATCTCTCGTCACCCTGAAAGGTGTGTGGGCCCCGCTGGTCACGGCCATGCAGCAGCCGGCCGCCCCGAAGCGCGGTGTGCAGGGCCCCTGCTGGCCCTCTTCTCCTGGGCGCTGTCCTATGGGCCAGCATCCCCATAAGCACACGAGCCGTCTCCACAGGCCTGCTCCTCACACTGGCAGAAGTCCTTGGCCCCTGTTAGGTGCTCCTTCCAGTGTCTTGGAAATTAAATGTGGTCCTCTGCTCCATTAAAATACAGAGGCTCCCGAGTGGACCCCTCTTCAATGTGCTGTAGCTGTGGCGGGGAAGACGGCAGGTCACGCAATGACCGGAATGTTACTGCAGAAAGGCTGGTGGGTCACGGGTGGGTGACAGCCAGGACCGATGCAGGGGGAGCTGGCCGGCCAGGCAGCAGTCACCGCAGGAGACCCTCACCACCCACCGGAGGCCTGGTGGGTACACAGCGGCACACCGCGGAGGGCAGGGAAGCCCCCTGACGACCTGAGCCCCGGGGCCGGAGTTCCCCAGCCACCTGCTGACCCAGCTAGATTCACCTATCCCTCCAGTCCCACGCTGGCCACCATCACTGAGGAACCAGCCCTGATAATTACAACGCCTCGCACCACTCCTGTGTCCCTTAATGCTATCGCCAAGGCATAGGCGAAGTGTTGGGGACTGAACCCCCAAGTCCCAGCCTGGTGTCATCTAGTAAGATGCCCCCCCAAGCCCAGTCCACGGCTGGCGTGATGGGGAGGGAGGGCACCAACCCCACCAGGAGCTTGGGCGCGAGCAGGCAGTTGATACAGACCCCAGGCTGGCAGTGTCCCCACAGCCCAAGCACAAGCAGTGGTCACAACGCTATCTGTCCGAGTCTCTGGCGGCTTTAACTTCGCCTGACTGCCCTGTGACTGCTGGTCAGGTGTACCGACATCAGCAAGCACGGGGGCAGGGGGCGTCTGTCCTGTTCTACCTGAGTGTGCTTCTGGGGCGGAGCCCAGGTGAGATATATTCCTTGCTTCCTTTTTGAGGGTTTTTATTTTGAGACAAGTTCTTACTATGTTGCCCAGCGGGACTCAACCTCTCGACCTTCCTGCCTCAGCCCCCCACAGTGCTTGCAGGGTCTGCAGGTGTGCCCCGCCACACTTGGCTGTATTTTTTTTTTTTTTTAGATAGGGTCTTGCTTTGTGGTTCAGGCTGGCCCTCAGCTCACTCTGTAGCCCAGGCAAGCTTCGAACTCAACAATCCTCCTGTCTCTGCCTCCCATGTGCTGGGATCACAGGCCTGAGCCACCACGCCCGGCACTGTGGTATGTGGTATTATTGCTGGTGGGCGTGAGTCCCCACGCCCAGCACTATATGTGGGTACCGGGGATCGAACTCAGGACCTTGCACTTGGGAGGCAGGCACCAGAACCACTGAGCTAGATCTCCGGCCCCACTTGGCTGTACTGTAAAGGGTTGGTTCAGACCAAGAGCCTGAGCTTCGATTCCCTGGATGTGACTCACATTAATTGAAGGGAAGGGAAGGCTGAACTCACAGCCAACGGGCACTCGGGACACTTCCTCAGGCCTGTGTTTCTGCGACCCCTCTGTGTCCCCAGCAGTCACCCAGAGGGGGGGCAATGAGGAGACGAGACCAGGTGTCCCCGTGGTACCGAACCTGGGTCTCCAGGGGCAGAGAGGGCCTAGAAGAGTCACAGTATCGACGAGGGAGCCTGGAGGGGCAGACGTCCCCGCGATGCAGCTCCTGGCGGCCAGGCCTGAGCGGCGGGACAGAGACGCAGCCCTCAGCGGGAGTGTTGACAGAGCACCCGCGGCCCGGCGGAGATTAGGTGGCTGATCTTGTCAGGGTCAGCGCCGTACTCGGTGCTGTTTACACTGGCATTGATGTAGTGACATTCTGATCTAATTACATGTCAATAAACCAAAGTCCTGATTCACTGTGGAGGCCAGAGCGGATTACGGGACTCCATTGGCAATTCTTAGAGAACAAGGACTCAACCTTCGGATTCAATTACTGCCAAGTTAGCCAACTGTAAAGCCAGACTTGGAGGGGAGGACACGGGAGAGAGGTCAGCCCCACCCGGACCTGCCCTTCCTGCTAAATTCAAAGTCCTGATCTCGGACGCTTTTTTGCTCTGAGCTGATCAACGCTTGTACGTAATCCAGCTAACTGATAGCTTCCAGAAACTTGGCGCAGAACAGCAGAAAAACAAACAGCCATCGGCTTGCAAATCAGCGGAGATCCCTCTGCAGCCGCAGCCACCAGGGCACAAAGGAGGCAGCTCCGCCCAGCCAGAGCTGACAAAGAGGCGCCGGAGAGCGGGGCCAGGCGAGGGGCGCCTGCCTTAGCCTGCTGCCTGGGCCCTGGGTCCAGAATCTTGGAGGAAATCATTTTACGGGCACAGTGATTGGGAAGGGGGTGGGTCTGGTTTACCTGCTGCACCTGGGTCTCGTGTCGAAAGTCCACTCGTGTGCACTCTGACTTATCCATCTGCATTTCTATCTTCGCTGCATCTGGAAGCTACCCAGGCTGCCAGCTGGAAATCCCACTGAAGCCCAGCGCTGTGTCCCCAAACAGAATTCAGGAGCTATCCACAGCAGACAGTGCAGACCCGAGAGAAAGCAAGCCAGGGCCGGGCACACCGCGGCCGGGGTGTGGGCAAGCCCGGGCCCTGCAAGGTGAGGCTGGGCTGCTCGGGCCACACAGTCTCTCCCGTGATGACAGTCGCCTCTTATCCAAGGTGGACGTGCACCAAGGTTCCCAGGGCGTCGACAGCCCTGTGCACACCGCCGTGTCCCCTGGACCCCAGAGCGTACTCAGAAGTTTACTTCATCCGTTTGCACAGTAAGAAATGAACAATAATGAAACAAACACGGCAGCTGCAGCAACGCTGTGCAGTAATAAATGGCTGAGATCGGGGCTTTGGGGCTTGGAGCCGCTGTCAGTACAGCAGGGGCACCTGAACAGAAGCACAGCGACAGTCCTCCTCAGCGGACATGCTGGACAAGGGGCGGGGAGAGCAAGACAGCGGGGGGTGTCATCTCACTACTACCAGGGGCTGGCAGCTTAAAACTGAAGAATTGTTCCTGCAATTTTCTATTTAATATCTCCAGATAGAAACTGGCCACAAGCAGCTGAAATGCACGGGCAGAGAGCCTGAACACACGGTCATGCCATCGTCCCTTAGTGCTGACGCCAGCTCGTCGGTGGGACCGCGGTGCCCCCTCAGCGAGTAGCCAGAGCGCCCAGGCCTCACCTGAGCGTCTGGCTGCAGCTGCGCCCCCGTCTGGCTTTAATGAGGTGCAGGGGCATCGGAATTTACACCGCACAAAATGACATTCTTCTTTTCGTTGTTTTCCAAAATTTAAAAAATGGGAAACTCATTCTTCGATCACCAGCATACAGTATGGCCCAAGGCCGGGTTGGCCAGTGGGTGCTGGCCACTGTCCCTGCGGGGCCAGGATACAGATTGGTGGCTTCACGCTGGCTCCCCATGCTTTCAAAAGGCAGGGTAGGTTCTCTCCTCCCAAGCCTGCAGCGAGCCCCAGATTGGCATGGCTCAGGGGGTCCCCCCACGTCCTCCTCCGTCTTCTGCAGGCCCCAGCCTCCTGGGGCCTGGAGTCCAGCTCCCTGACTGGCCGTTTTAAATCACACTTTCTCATGCCTGAGATGGTGGCCGCTCCCGCCATGCAGCTGGGCCGGCGGTGGAGGCCAGATGACAAAGAGCGGCTGATGCCCTTGTGGGCTGGACAAGCACCGCCCCTGCCCAGTCATCGCAGCCGCGCCTCGGAGTTTACCTTTGAAGAGTCCGGAGCTCTCCAGGCACGGGGCCACGCTCGGGCCACGCCTGAGGACACCCGGGGACCTCTGCGCTCTCTCACAGAGCAGAGGTCGGAGCGGGTCAGAGGGCCCCATGGCCCTGATGGTGCCAGTACCCCGCAGGCTGAGTAGGGCACTTTCCCGGTAAGCAGGAAGTTCGGTTTGGTTTGGTTTTGTCTGGTGAGATTGTTGAGCAGAGCGAGGCAGTCAGGGAGCAGGAAGCTCAAAAGAGACACTTGAGGGCCAAGAAGAAATTCTGCTCGGTGCCACACAGGGACAGAGGCGAGATGAGCTGCTGATGACGGGAAAGAGGGAGACAAAGCCAACGACGGTGATGCTTTTGGAGGACCCTCCGCTCTCCGCCAAGGGAGGAGCCAAGTTCCACTCTCAGAGGCATCAGCAGCTCTGTCCTTGACCCGCCTCCCTGTTGGACAGGGGCCCAGTTGCCTGCACGTCCCTCCGCATTGCTGGTGCAGATCGAGGCTTTGCAAAGCAGGCTCGGGTCGGTTCTGAGGCAGCCCCTCCCGCCTTGTCCTCGGGTCTCACGGTGGGCAGGAGCGAACGGTGACGCAACGGCTCAGCCTGCAGAGTCTGCGCATGCCCAGGGGACGCAGTCAGGCTCCCTCCGACGTGCGCTGGTTGGACAGTCACCCGGCTGCGCTCGGGACGTCTCCAGGGACAGTTCTCGGCCTCTCCAGGAGCCGAGAGCCGAGGGGCCCGGACGTGACACTCAGTGTCCTGAGACTCCGTGCTGGAGCTCCACGCTCAGCCTGCCAGGGATGGAGGAGGGGCAGGGGCTGGCGCTTTGGAGAGCAAATGCCCAGGCAGGACGTCACTTGCTTGGCCATTTTGGACAATGTGCGTCAGTGTTCAGAGGCCCAGCGGGCACGAAATGCGCTGCTACGGGAAGTGCCATCACCCAGCTGTCGGGGCCGTGCTGTGCCAGCGTGGGCAGCACGTGAGGCCAAGCGGACGCACAGCTCGGCCACTGCACGCTTTCTCACAGGAGAAGCCCAACATGCAAACATGTTACAGAGCAACATAAAAGAGCTTAGGAAACAGGAAGACAGGTCTTTCACAGATGGGCAGGGAACCACGGGGAGGAGGGAGAGAAGAGCAAGGGGCGTGAGAAGAAGACGTGGCAGGTCCGTGTACCGGCGCCCCACAAGGAGCGTAATCATTATGCGTCACAGTCAGGCGCGAGGAAAAGAAAGAGCAGCTCTCGCTGTGATCACTGGCGCCAGCAGCGGTACCTTCCCTGCCCCCTTACACTTCCTCGACGTGCTCCTCTTTCTGGTGAGCCCCTTCCCTCTCCTACCGCTGCCCACTTTTGTGAAAGGCCTCATGAACACAGGGCCTGCAGTTAACTCTGACAGGGCCTGCAGTTAACTCTGGCCTACTATTTGTTTTATAAATAAAGTTTTATTGATGGCCAGTCATGGCCAGTCATTTACATATTGTCTGTGGGTTGGTGGCTGTGACAGAGTCCACGGACCTGCGAAGCTTGAAGTGCGTATCGTCCAGCCTAGGAAAGGCCTGGTGCGGGCCGGCAGCAGAGTGAACAGGGGCAGCAGACAGGAGCTCGAGGTCCGCTGACCTCTCGGCGGTGGTGATCTCAGGAGCCTCACGTCAGAGCCCGGCGCCTCGGGGCGAGGCCTGGACAGAGACACCTCCCTCCCTGCCAGGAGCTGACAGTGACAAGTGTTTGGTGGGGGGCTCGCCGAGCTCCGAGTTCTCCTCCAGCTGCCGATGTGTTTCCGAGATGCCGCGCTCTGCCACCCCCGCCTCCCGCCCTCCTCCAGTCCACCCCTTGCCCCGCTGCAGTGCGAGCCCTGGTCCCCTGGGCTCTGGACCTCCCTCTCGCGGGGAGGGCGCTCCTCCTCCTTGCCACCCTTCCCTGGGTGCATACACACTGTCCTGGCAACCTAGACGAAGCCCATGCCTCAAGCCCTGGGGGCCCCGCCCACCCTCAGGAGGCCCCTGCCATGCACACAGCGCACTTGCCACAGCTGGCACTGGCCGCCACACCAGCCACACACAGCGGCTCAGGAGTGGAGAAACGTGGCCGCTGGGGCTCCTCACGTACTGGAAATAAAGGCCCTCCTGATTTAGGGGCCAAAAGAGAGTGCGGTTTCAGTGGCAAACACCCCACCACGCCAGCCAGGGGCTCTCCGCTTCCCCGGAGACGCGGGCCCCAGGGCATGGGGCGGCGTTCAGGCAGGCACCGCCCTAAGCTCAGCACCGGACACCACCGGACAGCCACAGACACAGAGATGGCTGGCTGAGCCTCAGTCCCCGGCTGTCCACGGGCACGCAAATGAGGGTTTCATGCCATCACCCCAGTGCCAGGCTTCGAGAGGGCCAGGCTGCGATGAGTGCCGGAGGGCTTACTCCCCTGGAGACAGACGCCAACAGAGAAAAGGCGGCACCTCGCCCCCAGGAGGGGGCGCATCTCCCCTCGGGGCAAGATTCCCGTTTCTGATTGGATCCGTCTCCAACTGGAGAGAAAGGGACTGAGTTCATCAGCCCTTCTCTGAAGCCTCATAACTGCCTGATATTTGACTTCCTGATTACAGTATTTATCTTGAAAGACCGAGGTAAACACAGGCAGGTGCAGCAGATGCCACTGCTCGTTCCTCTCCCTGCGCAGGAGCCCCTGAAAGGGCCCAGAATGGACGGAGCTGTCAGGTGCTGGCAAGTGCGGCTTCATTGCATCACCCATTTCAGGGGCTGTGGGGGGCACTGGGGGTCCTGGGAGCCGGCTGCAGGCCGTGTCCTCAGCGGGTCGAGAGCGGTGCAGGTCCCGCAAACTGAAAGCTCCCTCGGGGGGCACACGCAGGCTCCCATACCCAGGTGGGAGCCTTGTTCACGCACAGGGCGGCCAGGGCAGCCCTACACACTCTTGCTGCCCCCGGATTGCAGGGGCAGGGCCTGGAGGGTTTTACACACCCGCACTGTGCCCAGCCAGAGGCTCACACTTCCCACACGCCTGTGTCTGGATTTCATTTCATCTTCTGCTCAGATGGAGGTGGCACTGTTTCCCCCATCTAACAGACACTGAGTCATAGACTCTCAAACATGCAGCCACAGGTGGCACTGGGCAGGTTCACAACTGCCAGAAACTGGCACCGTCTGCTGCCTCCTGAGTGGCATTTTCAGAACCAGGTTTGCCCCTGATGGGGGGTTCAGCAGGTGGGGGTGTGTTTGAGGACAGCGGGAGACATTTCACCCTCTGTCACAAACTGAGCGATGTTTCTAACACACTCATCAGCGAGAGGCCGGGTGCTGGACCCATGTCCAGCTAAGACCGACCAACGTGTACGTGTGTCCAGAGCCCCGGGCAGCCTGCAACACGCTGCGTGGCCGTGGGTCTGTCTGGCCCTTCACACCACAGGTACAGGATGGAGAGGGAAAAGGCCACCGAGCAAGCACGGGCTGGGGGGCCCCACACGGTCCCTCCACCCCAGGGAGGCGCAGGACGGGCGGCGTGCTGAGACCGACTGCCAGCTCCACTGGCAGAGTGCCCCCGGGACGGGGCCGTCCACTCGGCCTCTGCCTCTGTGAGGGTGCCCTCCTACACCACCTACCCGCCCCGGGAAGCCAAGCTGGGGCAGACCTCGGGGCCCAGGGCTGACTCGGGCTGCGGAGGGGCGGCACCCCACACACCGTCCAGGGGCAAAGGCTCACAGGCAGGTGTGGCTCCCCCGGCTTCTGCAGAGCCCGGCTCAGATCCACAGTGGGGCTGCGTCGTGAGGAGCCTGGGGACCATCCCTCGGGGGGACCCCTCGGGGCGCCCCGGGAAACATGCAGAATCCCGGGGGCGGTGCTCTGCGGTGGCTCCACCCACAGGACTGGTCTGCTGCTTTCCTCCCCACCAGGAAATGACTAACAGGGATGCTTTGCTTTGAAAAGTTAATTTGAGAAGAAAACGGCCCTGTGTGTATCATATCATGAGTTATTTTTGAATAGACCTTTAAATTGAAAACTAAAAGTATAAAGCCATAAATCTAATTATCCCCCCCAGCTGCGTGGTTTAACGTAAGAGCTGCATGCAAACAATATAAAACATCACTGGAAATGGCGTCTAATGGGAATAAGAATGGATCAAATAAAAGAATGTACTTAATAGGCTAATATCATACATTCAGCTTCAAACACAGAAACCGAGCTCAAGTCTGGGCTGAGCACATCCATTTGTCTAATTCTCTCTGCTTCAAAAATTAAGCGTTATTTAAATGTCTCTTAACGCTGCAATTGTTCATCCCCTAAGAAATAAGATCAGCAGCGTTTCACACATTTTGAAGGTAAAATAAATAGCAGCACAGAGATATCATCGGCAGACCCTGAGTCTCTGTGCACTGGGGTCCGGCACCCCGAGACAGCGTGGGCTCGGACACCGGCGTCCAGCCGCACCCCTCCTCCCG